>NDXB01005757.1:41207-57447 GCA_002631895.1 Agapornis roseicollis | reverse complement strand
CAAGTCCAGGTAGATGACATCAACTGCTCTACCCCTGTCCATCAGTTCCATAGCCCCATCACATTCCAGCTTTGGAATATGAGTTTCTATTTTTTGCAGAAATTATCAAACTTCTCTGTACCAGGCGTGCAGGAGATCAGTATTTAAGCTCCCCCATCACATGGCCCAGACAGTTTCAAAATCCATCTGCTGAAAATCCAGTGAAGTTTCTTGCTCTTCTTATGCTTTATGTTTTCAAGCTGAACACCTTATCAGAACTACCTTGTGATAAGTAGTAAACCAAGCCCAACAGTGAGGCTGTTTCAAATTGAGAAATACTGTAACTGGAGTAACAGGAAACCTCAGGCTGCTAAAATTACTGTGTGTGAATAATAATTTCTCATGAAAAACAGGCTTTGATAAAAACTCCACTGGTGCAGCCTCTGCAATCTGGCTGTCATTAAAAAGCAGCATTAGAGACTGGCACTGAAACAAAGGTATTTTTTCCTAAGACATCCTTCACCTTGAACATCACAGAAACAAATATTTGTCTAGAAAGTCAGTACCACAGAAACAGTTTGTTCTTCCACTGTCATAAACTGCAGGCTCTCATGTGAAACTGAGCTTGTGTCTGGAGGCACTGAAACCACCTACAGTAATAATAGCTCAAAGCATCTTTAATTTATGCCTGGCTTCTGTGTTAGATTCCCTTGAGTTTCCACCTTCTTAAATGACAACAGTTTGTTCAGAGTGGCTGTGAGGATCTCTGGGAAAGGTGAGGAGGTGATGGAGGATGATGTGCTTGGATTGCCCTATGCATAAATGCCTCTGACTGTTTTGGGCATGTGCAAGTAGCTCCAGCTCTGCTGGTTGTGGAGCTAGAAATGATATCTCCAGATGGGTATGGTGTTATATTGGAATTAGTAACTCCTGCTCAGGGCAGGATTAACCACCAATATCTGCACCAAGATGGCTATGCCACTAATGTCTGTGGCACTCAGTACCATGCTGCAGTATGAGCATGCTGGCTCTGCTACCTCCAGCGTCCTGAGACAGCAAATCTAGATGTTAAACCTGTGCCCATCACTGGTGGTATCAGACACCCCAGAAAGGCCACGTCCTTCTAGATTAGGGAAGGATCCCTCTTCCTCTCTATCTTTACTGTACCCTTGACTTCCACTTTCTTATGAGGCCATGTCTGCATTTTCTATTCCTGGAAGCAAGGATGAGATCCAGTTCAAGATTAGAGCACACGGGATGTTGGCTGGGATTCTAAGCTCTCACTGCAGTCAACAGAGACGGAATCAGTGGAGACTGGAAAGTGATGTAAATGTACCATAAAGCATATGAAACCATGCTGTGAAGGCAGGGGTCTGAGTATGGAGCAGGATGTGATCCAGTAGCCTCAGCATGGGCATCTGGTGCTAATCAACACAGTCCACAGTCTCTCACTTGTCCTCCACCTGCCACTCCAGAAGGAAGGTCTGTGCAATGGGTTACACTTGCCAAATCCACGTGGCTGTCCTGGACACCCCAGTGTGGCACTAAACATGTAATTCTTGGTAACTGAGTGGCACTTGCCGGTGAAATGACTGCTTGCATTGACCCAGGCTGGGTTGAGGTGCCCACACACAGAGTCCAGTGCCACTGGAGAAGCTGCTGAACGCACAGGACCCCTGTTCCCAGCTGGCAGATATGTTATGGGGCTATTCAGGGCTGGACTGTCTTAGCCACAGCTTGAGAGCAGGTAGGACACCATATGTGACTGAAACAGCACTAAGTACCTACGTTAGGGTAACCAAAGTGAGCCTTAAGTGCCATTGACTGTTAGAGGAACTGAAGGACATGACTCACATTGAGAAATGTTTAGAGAGGTAGTTTGATCTCAGACACAATCCCACCCAACGAGTGGCAATGTGTCTGGCAAACACATTACTACGCTCCTTGTACAGCAACACATTATTGCCATTCATTTTCAGTGTACATAATACAAATCAAGTCCTCATTACATGAAGCACAGAAACCCTGAAAAGCTTTCCTTGTCTTGTGAACAGGAATTCATAGGGACTCACTCTTATTAAACTGGTTTAAGCCTTTGGGGTTGGGAATTCCCTGTACAAATGGAGAACCTAGATTTGAGGAAGTGAATTTAGATTTGAGGAGTGAGCATATGCCTTGCTTGACAACCCCAGAACATGCTGATTTGGAAAACAGAGAAGGAAAAGACTGAGCTGAACCATACAGTAAGATGAGATCGAAGCCTGCCATTGATCAAAGATGTGTTGATAAACTGGGTGTGGAGGACACATTACTTAGCACTGTCTCACCCATATTCCTCAGCAAGACACATAAAAGCAACAAGTGAAGTAACAAGAAGTCTGCCAGTAAAAAAGACCTTTGCGTCATGAGCCGTGGTTGAATGGGACTGAAAGCTTGGAAGAAAGCAGGGCCAAGTTTATCTCCAGGCAACCAGGATGCAACAGTTCACAGCCCTCCTGTGGGCTGCCAGATGGATGCAGTTTTTCATGGGGATATTTGACAATAAATGGAACCTAGGCAGCAGTTGAGCCCAGAAGTGAGGCAGCATACTGCTCTCTTCCACCTGCATCCTTCTTCCTCACACTTTCTGAAGCTAGTACTCAGGAAAGTACTACTAAAGCAACACAAGTGCCTCTACCTGACTGTCCTAACATGGCTTGCGAGGACCAAAAAGTCAAAACCCCAACCCTTTGCCCTTCCATGCTCAGGTCTGCTTTTGGGAAATGGCAAGTTTGGGTCAGCACACACCATCCTACAAAAGAACACTAGGGAATGTTGTATAAAGCATCCTCTGAGGTATTCTGGCATTCCTGCTGTCTTCCTCCCAGCTGTATCATGTCCCACTGGGCTTTGCCATGAAGTAAGGATCAGCACTGTTGATTTTTGCTTTGTTTAACAAAAGCTTTTTGCATCCTACTCTTCATGGCTGCTCCAAGATAAATCCATCCCCTTGCAAAGTTTTGTACTCAACGAGTTTTCAAATATTCATGTAGGCTGGAAAGCCACTCATAAAGCTGATGTTTTTAGGCAAGACTCAGTTTTAAATACATACATGTACATGCAAATAAATGAAGCCTTCCTATACTATCTTAATATATATAAAAGCTACTTTAGTTAGCATATAACTTATGATCAAGACTAAATAAAAGTGTAAAGAATAAACATTGCACGGAGTGAATAATAGAGCAATGAGGTTTGTCCTGGCAAAAATAGCTCTACTACACCATCAAAAAGCTATTCATGTTGACAAGCCACTAAATGTTTGCATAAGGAGAAAGGGAACAAAGTAAGAATGCTTTAATGCTGTGCCTCATTGGAGCTGCTTTTTCCTCCAGTCTTCTGTAACTGTGACAGCTGTGTAAAAGGGAAAAACAGAAAAAAGGGAAAGCACTGGTAACACTGGCATGAAAAGACATTTGTTTCTGTGGCAGGCAACAGCTACACAGCAGCTCTGTGCTCTCTTGCACAAAAGGAACAGGTTTCTTGTGCACTCCGTTGTCACCCTGGGTTGGCCCATGGCAAAAGCCTGACCTCCTCTCAAAGACCCATATGAATAGGTCCTCCTTCAAAGTCTGCTAGGCAAAGTAGATGCAACCTATGCAACTGTTATTTGAATGACATGAATGGACTCACAGACCCAAACCCTGAGCATAGACTACCCCATCCAGACAGGTTCACAGTCAGCAAGTTCTGCATTTCTTTCTCAACCCAAATACTATCAGTGATTTCATATATTCATGCATATATTTCATATATTCATGCACACAGAGCTGGATTCAGATGATGGTGCCCAGAAATGTTATGGGCATCCTTCTTTGAGCAGCACTAATGACCCTTGGTACCAGGGTATCCCTGTTACCACAATGGCCAGGACACATCTCCAGTCCTTCCCAAGTTGTTGCTGGTCCAGAAGGTGGCTTACCTGCTTTCACAGGTTAAGTACTGAAGGCTGCCCTTTTCATGGATACAAGTCTGGTCTTTGAAGGATTTCAGGACCCAACTGGATAAAGCCCTAGACAACCTAGTCTGACTTCAAAGACAGGACTTCCTGAGGTTCCCTTCAATCTAAATTATCCTATTAACCCTTTCTGAAGAAGGGTGGCAGGTACTGAATGAGGACAGGCACTAAATCTCCATAAACATGAGTTCTGAGATCTATCCACCACTTTGGAGAATGCACAAAGGTCCTGGTCCTGCAGCTTTCTCAAGCAACCAATCGCTACTTCTCTGAGCAGCAAATAGCCCCATTAGAGCAGCAAGCCCATACCATTGCACATGGTTTAGTTCAGCTTTTGAAGGGTCCTGGCCATTTCCTACCACTTCTGCCCAAATTTCAGCCTTTGTGTAACTGGGAGGTGTCCAGGGTTCCTGTTATCCTGGGTCACAATTGCCAGAGATTAACTTTTTTGGACCAGACTAAGAGGGGAACAATGTGGTGGGAGAGAATGCTGCCTATGATTGAAAACCCAACAGATACTCACAGGATGTATGCGATGACCCCGATGGACCAGCAGTCCACAGCTTTGCTGTAGGGTTTCTGGGCCAGCACTTCAGGAGCTGAAAACACAAATCCAAATGAACACGTTACAACACCAAGCATTGGAAAGAGGTCAAGAGGTAGGACCCTAAAGCTTGAAGCTCCCTGAGTTGCCCTCCACATACGGCCCTTGGATTTGTAAATATCCTGAGGGTTTTGAAGCTCATATTCTCACAAGGATGACTCCTGAAGTGGAGCAAATTCCCCATTTTCTGACTAAGGACAGAAAGCCAACACAATAAACTACATCTACAGGAGAGGAAGGAGAGCTGCCACCATACCTCCCAACGGCTGCCTTCCAAAGCCTGACGCATGTCAGACTCAGAGGGAGTAACTTGTCCTCTACCTCTGGGAACACAAACACCTCTTAAAGGAACTGAGCCTTCTGCCACTATAGATTTCAGCCACCATAGTCTGAATTCTGCTAGAAGTGAGAGCCTGGGCATTTATTAAAACTCTTTGTGGGTCTGCTTTCCTATCTTACACCAGTGAGAGTTAAAAAGATGCATGTTTTTGTTTGGGAGCCTGGAGTATTATATGTTCCCTGCTGGGACCTTTCAGTGCAAATGCTTAAACCTGAACTTTAAACCCTTGTGAGCCTATAATCTTTTTCATGTAAAGAAGCTTTTGCTTTATTCAAAGCAAAATGTCCACAACAATGCAAGAAATCACTGACTGTGGCATTCCTAATGCAGACTTGCCACACTGGGCTTTAAAAAGCACAGTATTTCCTCTGAGTACATTGGATTTTAAATGGTGCAAAGAAATCATGAAGGGGCAAGTCCCAGCAAAAATACTCCTTTGGTGTTACACCCTTCTCTGCTAGGACTCTTGCCAACATCAAAGCATTTAGGTACCTGAAGAACTGCAAAACAGACTTCTGAAGCACATAAATGTATTAAAACTTGAGCTTCATATTTAGTTGCTACGTACACTTTGGTCTATTGGTAAGGACTCTTCAAAGAGTTATCTTCTTAAGCTAGACAGGTCAATAAAACTAAGGTCAAAACTGCCAGCAAGGAAGGGAAGAGTAAAGCAATAATGAGAAACAGAAAAGACTTTCCGGTTCATGGGCATAAGAATTTATAAAAGACTGAAGGGAAGACAGTGCACAAGGCAGAGGAAGGCATCCAAGCTTTCCACAGGCCATAGGATGATGGAAAGGCTGAAATCACTCTGGGCACACATTATAAAAAGGAAGAAAACAAAGGGGAATGTTGGTAAAAATATAACTGGAGGACAGATTATGAAGACCTGAAGATTGGGATATGCCCTGATCTGCAATACAGGTTACAAATGACCCTGGTCGTCAAATCATCAAGAAAACTGGGACCACTGCATAAGAAGTTAAAATTATGGTTCTGTTCATATACTGTTAATCCTAATCCACTGTTGTAATGTGTGAATATACATAGGTACTACATGCCAAAGGAGGTTTATTTCTACTGTACCTCACATGAAAGTCTCCTTAACTGGCCCTCAGTGGCAGAAACCTGTGCCCCAATTCCTAAGAAGCCCCTGACTCCTTCCAGAACATGGGCATGCTGCTGTAATGTGCCAAGATAAAAGTAAAACTATTCGTGATACAATAGGAGACAGAGTTGTGGAAATATAGAAGGCACATACAGTTGCACCCAAAATGCTGGTGCCCAAATATAACTCCTTTCCTAATGGCTGGATCAGGGTCTGTGTGTCAGCTTGGTGCTAGTCAGTCTCGTGGGGCTGAATTTGAAGACAAACTTGGGATAGAAGAATAAAGCACTGAAGAGCCATCCTGTTTGTCCTGCTACTGCTTCCCAGATAACCTGGCAAGCTGGGACAGTCTGCCAAATTTACATTTCTCCTATATAAAACAACTGTTGCTCAAAGTTGCTCAAGATGACCTTCCCAGACAGCTCTTGTGTCCCTCAATCTGACTCTTTCCTTCCTGATTCATAAAAATTTGCCTCCAAGTTTTCCTCTAAAAATGTGCATCAAATGGGGTTTGTGAGACTCTGTTTCCTTTTTGTTCCATCCCTTATGACTGAATTCTGTGACAAAATATGCAGACAAGAGAGCTAAATTTCCCCCATCCTTAGGGGATCAGATGTCTTCGAACTCTCCACTCTTGCAAAATTCCCAATACTTTATTCACACATAACTTCTACCTTTGACTGTCTGCTCTTGTTTGCACCATTTTCAAGACTGGTAAACATTATACATCTCCTATCCCCAAAGAAAATATTATGCAAATGGCTCCTGAGCATCTCAGATCCTAGTGAGCTCCTGACATTATATAGATAGGGCACATTAACATAACAGAAAACGAATCTGAGACAAGGGGGTGTGAACTATATAAAGATTCTCCTTCTTAAAGCATCAAAGCTGAGCTGGGACATTTCTCTCAGTTTTAAAGGAGTGAACAGCACTGAGACAGTTGGTGTTGTGGATGGTAGCTGTGAAGCAGGTAAGAACCCCACAGGATCAAGCCTGGAGCAAACATGAGGCTACTACATCCCCTTTGGTAAACTAAAATGGAAAGAAGGCAGCAGGTTTAAATAATTGTTTTAAGGCCAAATGTCTGCTTTTTGCAGACATGCAACAGGAACAGGAGAACATAGCTAAGTATCATCTGTCTCTGATATATGGAGACAGAAATGTTTAATGAGCTGAAAAACAAGTCAAAGGAGCTCTCAGAAATGATGGCAGATCAATGCCAAGAGGCAAAAGCAGAAGATGCAGTGAAAAAATGGATGAGCTGATGACATTAAAGGATCAACACAGATGGCTGAGGAGGCAAAACATCAGTAAGGAGAAGGGGAAAGTCAAAGCTCCCATTTCTGGTCCTGGGGTGATGCCAGCTGAGCAAAGGTTTCCAATATTACACCTTTCCCAGCAAATGACTGTGGGCTCAAATGCTACCCAATGGTCATCCACAGACAGGGAAGTCAATGCAGCAAACCTGGACCCTTTCTCCACATCGGGGAACTGTGTTTCAAGCCAAATCAGCATTGCTACTAGCAACATGTGGCAAGTGAAGTGTTGGGTAATAGTCCCAGGGCCTCACCCCACCTGCAGGTACATGAAGATGTGCTTCCCAGGCCAAATGATGTGGTGTTTCACAGTTAGATTTTTTTTTGTTATTTATATTATTTTTATATATGTTATTATATTATTTTTATATTTAATATCTTATTTTTATATGCATTATCATCTTATTTTTATATTTGTTTATATTTTGCTTTTAATACAAGAAAAAAATAATGAAAGGCTTGCTTCAAATGGAGGTTTTAAGAAAAGGCACAGAATGGGGACCTTTGGAAACCTTTCAGAGCACTGTGCCAATAGCCCCAGTGAGCACAGCTATGCTAATAAGCTCCCTAAAAATGCAGCTGATGGATGCCAAAACCAGCAATCCATGCTCCTGCAAAAAGCTCAGGTGGTGGGGATTGCTCTGATACTTTAAGCCTACTGAACAAATTGTACACGTCATGAGGGTGCCTGTTCTCATCCCAGACCTTATAGTTAAAAGTGATTCTCCCTCACTCCCAGGATGGTGCTGCTCCCAGCAGATTTTGTTGTCTCATAAGAGCTCAGTCTAATGCTATTTTCTGTGGTTTATATGGCTTCCCACAAGCTGCATGCCAGAAGGAACGATGCATTTGAACAAAGGGTGAAGGTTTTGATGACCCCCATAGGCATTACATATCAGCAGGCTGCTGTAAATGTAGGAGGAATATGAAGACCTAAATAGGGTTAAAATGGGCAGGCACGTGGCTCAGTTGGCCACACAAATTAGCCTGGTGCAAGCTACAACTGGTGGTTCAGCTAGTAACTATTTTAGTGCCAGTTTCCTTCATGTAGGCACATCCTGTAAGTAAAGAAGGGGAAACATGAGTGGGCTGTACAAGAAATCCAAGAGGGAAGGTGAGAAACGGCAGAGTTTGTAAGGGACAGCAAAGGGAGATAGTGCCAGCCTCATGGCTTAGGACTCTAAGGTACCACCTCAAGAAGATGAACAGAAAGGAACAACCATTGAGAAGATGGCTGGATGCATGAAAGGCTAACCCAGCCCATCTCCTGAAGCCAAAGATGGTGCAAGGGCAGTGTGAGCTCCTCGGCCACAATACAAAGTGTCTTCCTCACAGTTGCAAACAGGCTAAGAAGCATATAAAACAGCTTCGTTGCCAGACCAGAGTCCCTCTTTCACTGACTCCTGGGATGAAAATGACTTCTTTCCCTGTTTTCACAAACTGTTCCAGTGCTCATCCTGTTCTGGTTGGACAAGACTTTGAAGTTAAGGGCTGTTCCTGAAGGACAGCAGAGTTTCAGTGCAACCTGAAGTTGCTGGCTTCTTGTGCTCCTGTTGTCCCTATTTCATGTTGCTGAGTCAGATTCAGATAGGCTTCATGGACCGTAATGCAGCTACAACCACATGAAGCAAATGCTCCTTCAGGATATGGCAATGGAGATGAGCAATTCCACTATCACAAGCTTGTGCCTGAGCAAACCCTGGTGACAGCAGTTCGCATGCTTTATATTTACTTTATTACTCATGTTACTGCCAACACAACTCCTGGGGTTGCTTTTTGCTAATAAGGATATTTCAAAAACTTATTAGATATTTTCAAACCATTGACTCAAAGTATACTAAGTCAAAATTCAACATGGGAATCTAAATGTTTTGGTCTTGCACGGGGCTAAGAGAAACACATGGCTCTGATATGTTCTGAAATTGCTACTGGAGCTCTGTCAAAGCTGACAGTTGTGAAATGACCTTTCATAAAAGAACTGCAGAAAATAAAAGCAGTGAGTGAGGTGGAGTCTGTAGTGACAGGAGAAGGGGTAATGGGTTAAAACTTAAACAGGGGAAGTTTAGGTTGGATATGAGGAGGAAGTTCTTTACTGTGAGTGAGGCACTNCAGTGAGTGAGGTGGAGTCTGTAGTGACAGGAGAAGGGGTAATGGGTTAAAACTTAAACAGGGGAAGTTTAGGTTGGATATGAGGAGGAAGTTCTTTACTGTGAGGGTGGTGAGGCACTGGAATGGGTTGCTCAGGGAAGCTGTGAATGCTCCATCCCTGGTGGTGTTCAACTACAGTTTGGAGAGAGCCTTGGGTGGCATGGTTTAGTGTGAGGTGTCCCTGCCCATGGCAGGGGGGCTGGAAGTTGATGATCTTGGGGTCCTTTCCAACCCTAACTGTTCTATGATGCTATGACAAACCACATAGCTCGGGTCCAGCCCAATTCCTACAACAGGGAAATAAAAGAATATTTTACTAGAAGTTGGGTTGGGAGTCAGAGCATGAATTTTAAACCTCAGTAGGACTACAATACCAGCCAGCCAAAAACACATAGTTCAGCATTTCTGCAAAGGAGATCAGGCTGCCCAAGACAGGCTTTCTAACGTCTTTTCCTAAGTTTCAATGCTACTAAATGTCTTGCAAGTCTTAGTCCCATCTATAGAAGTAACTGAAGGTTTTAAGAGACCAGCTCTCACAGAAAGTCAGTCAGTGAGACTTAATTACCAAGCAGCAAAGCTCTTCAGAGGAATTTGCTTAGTGACTGGATTCGCCTCCCGGTGAGTGCCCAACTTGACACACCTCAAGGATAAACTCACTTTCAGGCAGTTTTGAACACTTTCTTCAAGTTCTTATAAATGGTCTCAAGCTGAGTAGTACAAATCTATAATGTTTAAACTGATAAATCATTCATGGCTTACACATGATGCCCATAATCACACTCAGAGTTTTGAAAAACACCACTTCTCCAGTTTAAATGATGGTGTGGGATCCACTCTACACACCTAATGTGCAGTTAAATGAGCCACAAAAGCTGCCTCATCTTAACCCAATTTAGGTGCTATCTAAAATTTGGGTGTTTAGTCCCAACTCACCATCTAGACTCCATCCATAAGAAAGAGAGATAGAGTTAAGAGTGGTAAGCTGGTAAGAAAATGGAAGACCTTTTCAGTATAAGAAGCTACATTATCGGACCCCTCTTCAGTGAGTAAACATTTAGATTGGAATCTTAACAAAAGTGACTCAACTAATTGTGTTAAATTATCCTAACCATCACCATGGGACCAAAATCTCTGACAAAACTCCTGAAGGAATAAGATCCCTGAACTGTTGACAGTAATTTAATCTGTAAAGCAGAGCTTTAAAAGCTACTGTGCTAATGAAGTACTGGTTATGCACATTATAAATATACTCTAATTTGATAAGTAATAATTTTGTCTCCAGAAAGTGATATTTATTGAGAAGTTTAATTATAATTTCACTCTGCCTCACTCAATGAATTTCTGAACCACATAAACAGGAATCTAGTGACTTGGGTACCACTATTCTTTGGAGGTGAAACCAGGAAAAGTTGAGCTAAATCTGAAATACAGAGTTGAGTGTACATCCTATTTAGGGAAATCAGATAGAAATGACAGGAGGGTTTACACCTTGGTCAGCAGACATGAGTTATGAGCAGGTCTGCTACCAAGTAAGAAGCTTGTCCAGCACTTTGCATAGTTGGATCTGACTGGATCCATTTCTGGAGATGAAGTATAAATAGTAGCAGATACTAATGACTTCTTAACAGAGCCCTGGGTGCCTTTGACATGTGATAAAAGTGTCCGCTTTTTTCCCAGTCATGGAATCATAGAATAGTCAGGGTTGGACAGGACCTTAAGTAATTTAAAAGCAAACTGGTTAAACTGACAAAAATAATTAATGAAATATTAGTAAATGGGTGTCCTACATATCTGTAAAGAAAAGCATCAGGAAATGTGTTGTAAGTGATGGATCCCTGTGTGATACTTCCACCCTGTGCAAAATGGCTTGGAAAAAGCCTACACAAAGGTGGCAGACAGGACACTGCATGGGCCAGCACTGTGGCATGTGCCCCAATCCAGATGAGGACACATATTCATGTTGTGCCATAAGGAGGAAGGACTCTTAGATTTATTTTGGGCATTAGGCAGGTGTTGCAAATTGGAGTGATGCTGGAAGGCAGGAAAGCTTTCAGACGTGGACAAACTGCAGACCACGTATACAGAAGCCATGTCACCAGGAACCACATTTGTGGGCATCACCACAGTGATCAGCAACAAAAATTTTCTGTGTTTGGAAAATGTTGTCTGGGCAACCAATTATATATATTAAAAATAAATAATAAAGGCAGCACTAACAGGGAGCTGTTTCCTGTTCAGAAAAGAAACAGAACAAATATTTAAAGAAGTTTTCTTTGTGAGAGAGGGGAAAATCTCCAGTTAGCCGTTCAGAAATAAGCATCCATGACCTCTCGAACCATGGTGAATAAAATCCTGTGTTCGGTAAGGTAACAACAGGCCTGGAGTGACCAGACCATGAGTAATGGGAGCTCTCAAACCTCTCTCAAAGAACTACAATTTGTGTCACATGCTCTGAGAGCTTCCCCTCCAAAATAGCAAGTTTTCTTAAGCAAATGGCTATGCAGATACCATGAGATTACCCAGGGCCCAAGCAGAGTCACGCTCCCCCATTTTCATCAGCAGATATCATCTGAGCTTCCCTGTGTCTCAGACTTATTCTAGTCAGTGCCCATTTCAGTACAAAATCAAATGTGTTAATTAAAGACAGAAGAGCTGAGAGCTAAAATTATGAAAACTGCTGCTTCAGCTCAATTCCTTCTAGTGATTTAGAAGAAGATTTCCAGTCTGGTGTGATTATACATGACAGCTATTCAGGCTCTACAGAGTGCTTCCTGACTCACATGGCTTAAAATAAAATGATGAGCTGATGGCATCATAAAATGGGAAACCAGGGAAAACTGTTCCTCTTCCTGATGTTATAGAGTATGTCTGTGCAGTGTGAAGATAATGCCCAGAAAAAGGTATTCCTATGGATCACTGTGTCATAACTACATAATCTTTTTGAGTTCTCATACCATGGTATCATCAGAGCTGTGAAAACAGGTGAGGTGGCAGCTGAAAAGCAAAAGGAGGCTCTGACTGCTGGAAAACATTAAGTTTTTCCTACTGGAAAGGTATGAGACAGTTCTATCCCTGGGGAAGCCACTGTAATTTTAGTTTCATAGATTTCATGGATACCCCAGAGATTCATTTTACAGTCTCTGCTGACTAGCTCAGTATCATAGGAGACACAAGCTTTCCAGATGTCTTGTGCACAAAATGAGTCTTTTAAATTGTGTTTGCTCAAGCAGCCCATTCTCACATTCATTTACTTCAACTTTTTAAAAGGATGCTGGTAAACACACTGCTAATCAGAAGCCTGGTACAATCACTGCTGAATGGACAAAAGAGCAAAGAATAAATGACAGGAAATAAAACATGTCTGAACAAACTGAAAGAGGGTAGATTTGGATTAGATAATAGGAAGACATTCTTTACAGTGAAGGCACTGAGGCACTGGCACAGGTAGCCCAGAGAAGCTGTGGCTGCCTCATTCCTGGCAGTGTTCAAGGCCAGGTTGGATGGGGTTTGGAGCAATCTGCTCTAGTGGAAGGTGTCCCTCTCTGTGGCAGGGGCTTGGAACTGGATGATCCAAAACATTTTATGATTCTATGAAATTTAGCTCTTACATTTTAATGTCTTCTATCACATTAATCTGGATATGCTATCCTTTATGCTTAAAATAATATGTTACATTAGGTAAAGCTTTTTGGTCTTAAATGTGCTTGCAGAATCAGTACATTTGAGGCTATTCTTCATGTGTCCTGATTTAGTTACAGGGAGTGTCTATGAGAAGACTCATTCTGCAATGGATAAAAATCATGGAAGTAAACAACAGAAACTCAGAGCTGGATTGCAGGATTCTCCCCAAGGAGAAAAGCACACAAGACAGAAGACCAGCAATTTCTGGTATCTAATGAACACCTGTAAAACCTCATTTGCATTATGTAGTGGCATTAGAAAACAAGTATTACTTCTTTTCATTCTGTGTCTTCTACTGCAGCTGGGAGGAGTGGACAGACAATATAACCAAACCACTTACCAACATAGCCAGGAGTCCCACAGGCTGTGGACATCACATCTCCTTTACCCTCCATCTTTGACAACCCAAAGTCACTGATCATGATTTTTGACTCTTCATCCTGGCTATAGTAAAGCAGGTTCTCCGGCTAGAAAGGAGAACAAACAAAATGGGGTTTGAATATGAAAGTTCAGTAATAACATCTGTTGGCTTATATGTTGCATTTAATAGAACCCCTAGTTACATCATACACTAATAAAAATTGGTTCCCCTAAATCCTAAAAACCTGAACTTATAACTTATATGGAGATTCTCTCCAGACTTTTGTCTGGCAATTAATGGAAGAAGCTGATTCCTTGGGCTTTGAGTAACTTTCCTGGGATAACAAACTTCTCCTTTGGCACCTTAAGTAAGAACTAAGTCTTGTGCATTGCTTGTGAGATGTTTGACATATTATCATTTCATAATGAAAAAAAGAAGGATTCATTTGAAGCAGGTAAATACGGTAAATCCAGGTAGTGTAATGAAATCGGTTTATACAGCATTTAAATAAAGGAAAACAGTAGCTATTAAAGAATTCTTCTATCTTCTTCACTGAAAATAAACTGTTATGAGAGAGGAAATGCCTTTACAGTTAACAGACTTGCAGCAAAGATGTTTTAACTAGAGCCAATTAGGAAAAAAATCCTACAGCACTAAGAAGTACAGCAACTTCTTTATGCTGAGAGAAACAAGAATCACACCACAAACCCCTGTGACATTACAGCAGTGTCAGGCAGGTTGGAGAGCTCAACCAGCCTCCATTTGCTACACCATAGTCTTCCATCTGTAATACCACTGGTACACTGCAAAGCTCGTGCTAGGTGTTGGGAGAGAACACTTCTTCCCCTGGTTAATATCCAGGCTCACAAAAAAGTTCTGCATCTGTGGCACTCTAACAGCCTGATGGTAACGGGCTGCCACTGCACCACCCAAACCTTGGGGTCTTCATCTGTAGACGTGATGGATACCCTGTGTTTCAACATAGCCCTGGTGTAGAGTTTTGCCCAGAAGATGGTAAAAAATGCACATTGCCATGCAATACATTTTGTCTATCATCCTGCTGTGTGCTCCAGCTGCAGCCACACAGCATCATCAAACTCCTTGGGACACATCCAAGCCTGGATTTGTAAGGAGGAATAACTGCAGTGCAACAGCACCAGCATCTGTCTTCCCTCCTCCATCTCCACAACCTCCTGCTCTGGGGAAAGGGGAGACAAAGAAATGCTGGGGTTGATGCTGCCCCTATTCTACTCTGAGGCTCCCATTCAGCTTTAAGTGGAGGTTAAAGCACTCTCTGGCTCCCCAGCCCCCACATGAACCCACGTAGTGCTGGTTTTATCCATGGGAGGACACAATGGCCATGAGAGGATCTACAAACTGCACCCACAGCTGTGAGCCAGCTGGGACTGAGGCTAACAGGGAAACAATTCTGTTCATAAAAATAATTATGAAGTTGTGCCAGTTGTGTTTCTTTCTCATGATAGCTCCTGAGTTCAGTGCTTTAACAGGCTGTTACAATGCTGACACTGTTTTCAGGCACTGCATGAATCAGTTTTATGCCATGGTCTGTCTTTGGTTTAAGCTACTCCTGACCTTTACTAGTGCACTTCTGGCCTGCTAAGGGGTTGGCAGAGCTTTTATTAAGGGAAAGACAATTATTTCCTAACAGTTTTTGCTAACTCCCCTCAGGTTCCCACTTATTCCTATATAGCAAGACTAAGAAACCTACCCATTAAAAACTTAAACTTGTTTAGAACTGGTTTAAAACTCTCTGATCCTTCAAGCTCATTAATTCAAAAAGCATTAATGAAGTGGCTCTGTACCAAGGGGAGTTGTTTGAACCTTTCAGTCATTTTGTACATCCTGGACTTCCCTGGACCTTATGTGCTTCCATCTCTTGTTATCTGATGCTCTGCTACTTAGATTAGAAACTTGGAGCCCAGATCTGCTCTTCTCAGTTACAGCAAGTACTATTTTGGTATCTGAATAACACATAATTACAAGGAATAATTGTTATGGACGTTTCACGGGTTGTATTTTTATAGAATGGATTCTTTCCCAGAAATTCATTTTAGGAATCACGATTTGAAACTTATGCTTATCTTGGTATTTTATCTCTATTTTTGCCATCATGGTATGTTTGTGCGAACAGAAATCCTCTGCAGGTGTTCCTCATATACCATATTTTATGAGCCATTTTAAGAACTGATATGGTACTGACAAAGACTTGCAAACAAAAGAAAGAGAGAGAACAAAAGCAAGTCTTTGCCCCAAAATACCCCTGGAGAAGGCTGGTTTGATCTAACCTCAGCATGTCCTTACATAAATTCTGAAAGTGATTTGTGGATGAGTCCACTTCCCAATTACCACACCTCATACTTTATTATAGGAACTTTTTAATAAGAGTAATGTTTTAAAGTGAGAGCTACAGCTTCCCTTTAAATTACAAAGACAGGAACGCTATAAAGAGCTTGTACAACAGAACATCTGAAGGCAACAGAATCAACATCCAAGGAAATTCTTGTTTGGAGCATCCCTCCGAAACACAACCAGAGGTATTTTATTCACTGAATTCTTCATTTCTAGCAGTAAGCTTTGGTGGAATTAACTAGCTCAGGAACTGAACCCACAGCTTTCTTCTAACATTTGCATCTTTTTCTAATGTTTTCTGCCAATTAATCATTTAAGATGCTAAAGACGGGG
>NDXB01005757.1:0-23102 GCA_002631895.1 Agapornis roseicollis | reverse complement strand
TTAAAAAAAAAAAAAAAAAAAAAAAAAAAACAAAAAAAAAAAAAAAAAAAAAAAAAAAAAAAATCCCTCCTATGATGGAAAAAGATAAGCAAAGTATTAAACAAGTTCATGCTGCGTTCCTATGGAATCGATGTTTTGTTTCTTAGGAAGCCTCACCATTCCTGCCCCCATGACTTCATATATTTTGAAAGAGAACTATCTGTGGCTTTGGAAACACAGAAAACAAAAAGAAAAGAAGAAAAAAGCAGATGCTGGAACTAAGCATCACTACTGGTACAGGCATTCCCTTGGCATCTTTTCTAGGAGGGAATCAAAGCCCCATCACCAGTTTCTGGAAAGGTACCCAACTTCAAAGCTGCTATGGAAAGGGTGGAGGTCACAGCCTAACACCGTCTCCTGGAGCAGAGATCTGAGCAGAAGCTGCAACTCAGTTTGCTGTTGGACCTAACTAACCATGTTGGTGCATGTTAAGTGCACCAGGATCTGGCTGCCAAACTGAGCTCCTCCAGGGCTCAGCAGAAGAGGAACTTGATAATTCAGCTAATTAGGTTAGTGCTGAGTTGCTGTTCAGAGACTGGAGCGAATATCAACAGGCAACTTAGGAAGCTCTTCCCACCTTCAGGGATGACAGCAGATGAGTGAAAGTCTTCATTATGGCAACTCTGGATTCATATTCCAGATAGGTATAATTCTGGATGTCCAAGTCCCTCTTGGCATTTGGCCTTTATCTCTCCATCCCTGCACAGACTGCAAGTTTCACTGCCAGACCTGAACCTCCTCAACAGAAGTTCAGATAGGGCCAGACTGGCTGCATAATTCCACTCCCATGATAAATTTATTTTCATGATTAATCCCAGTCTGGAGCAGGGTCAGCATTTTTTTTTTTTTTTGGCTATACCAGAAAAAGCCAATTTTGCAGAGCTCCATTGCATAGGTCCCATCACACCGCATCTGTGACTACGGAGAAGTCTAGGGAAAAATCATGACAAGGCTGTATGTCCTCTCCAGAAGGCCAGAGTAGGTGCCATTCCTAGAAAAGGTGGCAGGAGTTACACTTGAGTGCCAGTAAAATGATAACTGTGCTGCTCTCTGGAAGGCAGCAAAGCCTGAACCGTGGATGTCAGGGCTCTCCAAGAACACAAACAGTACCATTAACCTGACTGAAAAAAAGCCCAAACCACAGGACCCTGATTTCAGGCTGAACTGGTGATACCGCTTCCAACAAAAAGCACAGAGGAGAAAAGTTACTCAGAAACAAATGAGCAATTTCTGACGCTTCATAGCAAGGCGAGGACACATACTGGTTTTGGTCTATACTTTTAGCAGGAACGTTATATGATTCATGGCTAAGACTTTCATCCCTCGCCAGTCAGTTGGTGATGCTCCTCCTCCTTCCCAGCCACTTTTTCTGCTTGCTTCCAGTATTTTCATCGTTTGTATTTCTCTGCGATCCCCACAGGAGGAGCTTCAGTACTGCTCTAAGAGGCAGAATCTGAGATCACCAAAGAGCTTTTGCAGTTTCACCCTGTATTTACAGCTGTTCTTTCAGTTATTAGCCAGGAAATGTTCTTTTTAAATGACTCCAAAAGAGCGTATTGATCAATCTGCAAAGAGTTTCTAGGGATATTTTTCATGGACTAAAATCTTTTTAGTCAGAGGCCCTTGGTGCATTGGCAGATATAATCTGGGAATGTGACTCTCATTTCCCTGTGTAGGGGATTATTTATGGGGGCAAAGTTACATCAGAAAGTGTTCTCAGGATCATGAAATGAAATATACCTTTAACAACTTATTTGCCAGTAAACTACAGGAGGTTCCTGGAAACAGGCAGAACTTGGGTTTGAAAATACATTCTTTTTTGACACCACCATAGGCTCCTTCGGTGCCCTAAAGCATGTTTTTTTCCCCCTGGATCTTTTCATATTGCCTTCTGCTGTTTGTCTCATTCATGAGCTCCAGGGCTTGTGAGACCTCTGAGGCTACAGCAACATATCTGTGCCATTGCTAACCCAACATAGAGCACCGCAGCATCCCTCATAGCCAGTCTGGGAGCAGGCACTGATCCTTCCCCATCCATGCTCCAAAGGATGGGTTGCATTGCCCCACAAACTAGGATCCATCTGGAGCACAAAGGTGGGCCCAGGATGCTGAAAGATGCTCCCAGGGTTGGCACTTAGATGTGTCCCTTGTGCTAAGAAAAATCTCAGTTGGCCTCTGGTCCCTGTTCTGGCACAGAAAAAGAGTTAAACTCTATTTCTGCCACTAAAATTTCCTGCTAGTAGCAACAGTTGCTGGAGGAACTGCTTCTTGCCACTCTTAGGCTGGTTAATTAGAAATCTATAGACCGACATTACATAAAAAATAACAGATCTGTTATTTTTCACATGTTTAATTATTAATAAATTAATGAGATGGAAACCAATGTGCAAGGAAGAATGCTTCTCAGTCTGAAGGAAGTTAATATAAAATCTAAAATGCATTCTCTTCCAGCTTATTAGCTTTGAGATTGATGTAATACCCTCAAGAGTTTTGTCTCCTAAGTTTATATTCAAATTTGCACAGAAGTAGTTTCTATATTCAGACTACATCTTGAAAGAGTTTTCTTTTACAGAGTGAATTTTCCTATTTGGGAAAACAGAACAAAGCCATTTATAAAATGTGGTAAAACCTGAGGATAAATGTAACTCAGAAAATTCCTGCTCTTCGGAGAAGAATAAACTTGAGCTGAGTTTTTCATCACTAATATATATACAATATGTTCTGCAATATTTCAGGAGGAAATTCATTATATTGTCCATTACCGATCACAGGCAATCACACCCAAAGCATCTACAACATTGGACAGCTTTCTGTTCTGATTTTCTTGGCACTGGAGGCAATTTCAAATTGTAGAAGACAGAATCGGGAAGAAAAATTCTTGCATTATTTTGTCTATCAACCTTTTGATTGTTTCCTCTGAAGCTGCAGGATTGCTTCTCTGTCCTGTTCAGCTTTGAGTGACAGATCTTTTCACACTTCATTCAGAGAGTATCTTCAACTATTAGGGAAGTGTGTCCTCACATCCATCATCCATCATCTCCTTTTCTTTTATTCTTCTCTTACTGTCATGCCCATTGCCACCCTCTCTGAGGTAGACGTCTCAACACCAGCACCACCATAGAAACCGCAGCTTTGACATGATTTGGATGGCTGTTTTCTAAGGCCTTGCACTCAGGGGTATCCTGCCCAAATTTGCCTGCTCATCCTCTGTGAGCTCTCACTGGAATCAGCACTGCTGCTGTAACATAAACCCTGTCAGAACCTTCTTCTCCTCCTTCTGAGGGTGTATGGAAACTCCATCACTAGTACCGAAATCACAAACACCTCTTTTCCCTGCCACTGGGAAACACTGAGCTGTTTACAGAGCACATGTTACTCCCTGTTAAAATTCAGAAGAATATGTTAAAATTACCATAACTTAATGTCACGGGAGAGATGAGCTCCAAAGTTTTCTTTGGAATTTCTTGATGAACAGAAGTTTCTCCAGACGGTATTTGCTTTTCCCTGCAATAAAAGTGGATACCTTCTCTGCACCTCAACAATAGCCTGAATCACAGCTCACTAAGCATATGGTAAACTCAGTGACTTCAATGGTTCTGAGCAACGTCCCACATGCACATGCCAGCTATTAGCCTAAACATCCTTCCAGAGCATAGTTTATCCTAGACTGGGTTCTCGCTGCTGTGTCTTCTCCAGAAAGAGAGGTTTACAGAGCTGTACATCCTGTTGCAGGTTAACAGAGCTGCAGAAATGCATCTCCTGGCTCTTTTACACCTGCAGTCAGGGTGAACAATTAGAAAAGGTCTGTCACAGTTTTCAAACAGCAGCCAAACTCCCTGCCCTGGCAGTCTGCATCCACCAAATACTGTGCATAACACAACCCATATTAATCATCACTTGGTCAAACTAACCTCTTGAGCTCTTTAAGCTCTTCCCAGGCATTTCTGCCAGCCTCTTAAATCATTTCTGTACTTCTTGTCACAGATAGTCTCAATATCATAATGCTTTTTCAAACATTGTGGGTGATGCATGAAACTCTACATTCCCCTGTCAAGCCCTCAAAATAACCGCTCTATACTTAGAAAAGGAAACACCTCTCTGTTTCAGCCACTGTGAAATGCTGAGCTGTTTATGGGGCACATGATACCACTTTCAAAGCTCACAAGACTGTGTATTTCCTTTGGTTGAAGGCACTTGTAGGCTCTCTCTTTATCAGAGAGCTGTTGTCAGAAAACACATAGGGATCCACTCAAATCCAAGAATTCTACTCCTCCATCAGATAGATCTCAAATTAGCCAATATTCCAAAAATTATTAGGAAAGATGTGTGGAAGAAACAGAAAAAGACCTATGTTTCTCTCTGGGAAATCAGACTGAAATGAATGCCGTAAGTAACATATGCAAATATCCTTTTTTGTAGGTGACAATTTAGTTTAGAACCTTAATTGCCTAACTGAATCACTTTCAAACTGCATAGTAAAATAAATGACTGCAGAAGCCTAAATGTATGAGTATAAATACCTTTTTAAACATCTTGAATTTTTAGACAGTAAATCAAAGAGAAACAGAAGGATGCAGTCTTATTTTTAATCACTTTCCTACTACTCATATTAAAAGGAACAATGAAATACATAAGAGACATCTTGAGATATTTTGGCATGCTGCTAAACTGAAACTTAATAGCTTGACATGCTATCTTGGCTAATTTAACGTTGAAGTCTTTGCTAATTCTTCTCTGGATTATTGCCGAACATAAGCTTGATACCAAAGCTCACCCTGTTTGGCTTTGCACATCTGAGCCAAGAACAACATAAAACATTTTAAGTAGCTCCTGGAGAACTTTTTAGAAGCATTATTGATGACAGCAGTGTTTGTGTGTTCTGGGATGAACATGTGAGTGCTGATGAGCCCACGACATGAGGGCTGAAAGGCAGCAAGGAAGGGAAACTCATTGCGTGCTGTAGTGGAGATTGTACCATTTTGCCTGTTTGCTCTCAGTAGCGTGAATGTGGTGGCTTGGTCCATAGAATCATGGAAACATAGAATAGTTAGGTTACAAAGGACTTTAAGATCATTTAGTTCCAACCCCCCTGCCATGGGCAGGGACACCTCACACTAGACCATGTCGCAAAAGGTTTTGTCCAACCTGGCCTTGAACACTGCCAGGGATGGAGCACTCACAACTTCCTTGGGCAACCCATTCCAGTGTGTTAACACCCTTACAGTAAAGAACTTCTTCCTTATATCCAATCTAAACTTTCCCTGTTTAAGTTTTAACCTGTTAGCCGTTGTCCTGCCACTACAGTCCCTAATGAAGAGTCCCTCCCCAGAAGCCCTATAGGCCCCCTTCAGATACTGGAAGGCTGCTATGAGGTCTCCATGCAGCCTTCTCTTCTCCAGGCCTGAACAGCCCCAACTTTCTCAGCCCATGCTGATGGCTGATCCTTCTAATGGCCAACCAAATTCACAGCTCCTTGCGGTGTGGACAGCACACCAAACCTGCCCACCACAGCCTCTCAGCATAGTCTTCATCACCCTCCTCCACTCTGTAACACCAGACACAGCCCTTCAAATTCACAGCCTTTAGCCCTGTGTCCTGTGGGTTCTCTCTGCCTCACAGACCTGTTTTTGAGTGAGGACTTCTCCCAGAGACCACCCGCATGTCTCGCCTTCCCGCCAGCTCTGACTCAGCCAGCGTAGGACTGTGAGCAGCAATGCAAGGCAGATCCGTGACAGTTTCCTCCCAACATACACCCTCCTCCCTCCCTCACTACTGAGCAGCAATTCACACCAACAGGGAAGCACAGGATGCTGCCTTAGCACTGACTCCTACCCACCAGATGCTACACTTCACTTGGGATCAGCAAAGGGCTCTCTGCCCAGGTAGGGTAGCAACCAGCACAGCCTCCAGGACCAGAGGCACCAAGACCAGCCCTAAGACACACACCACACACACACCCCGATCTTGACATTGTCTGGGATGGGAGGTATGCTGATCATTTTAAGATTTGGATTTGCTTGAGGAGCTGACCATGCAAATTCAGTTTCAGGTTTTGGGGGGTCTCCTGCTGGGAGGAAGATGTAGGACACATCTACAAATGCTAATTAAATTAAGGCCAGGAAATGAGCTTAAGCACTCACTTAAGCATGAAATAACCGAGGCCTATGGATCTCCTCCTAGCTCACACCCCAGCTCTGTTTGGGATCACTACAAGGAGATCTCTAACACCTCCAGCTTTGCACACTGGTCCCTAGGTCATGCAATTCACACCCTCAGTGTCACGCTATAAGAGCACTGTTGTGGTAGACTGCAACATGGTCCTTCATGTCCTATGAGACACTCTGAACTGAGAAAAGGCACCATCTATAGCCTCCAGGAGACCAAGAGCCTGTGGTATGGATATACCTGACATGCAGACCACACTGGTCATAAGCAGAGTAACTGCAAATCTGTCCTAAACACTTGGCCCAGGGGTCATGAACAAGAATTCTTTGCTGTGAACATCAGGTTTGGTCCACTCTCACATTTTAGCTATTTTATCCAGGAATTTTATTTGCCAAAGTTTTGGTTGTTTTTTTTTCCCTAGCTCATCACAAGCACTCTACAACCCCATGCAATGCCGATTTTTGTTCAGTTATTAAAGATCTATCCAGAGGCAAAACCTCATCTTTCAACTATGACACTGATCCTATCAAAGTTAGCAGAGAAGTTCTATCTGAACTCATGGACAGCATGTTGTGCCTCCAGATATGAGCATGCACACATGCTTTCTGCACACATGCTTTCTGCACTCCTCAAGCTAGAGAAAGCCCCAGGGAGTGTCAGAACCAATACCTATTCCTTAATTGGTCACAGAAAGCAGAGCAGTGCTGATCATCCCATCCTCATCCTGCCAGTCCTGTTTGTTCTCTGTCTTGTTTCTAGTCCTTCCACACAGTCCTTGAAGATGCCTTTGAGGCATTCTCTTTGTACAGTAAAAGGAGGAGGGCATTCCTTAATCAATGTGGAATGAGATTATCTAACTGTCCTAGATGGCTTGATGGTTGTTAATTTTCATCAGTTCATTTCTTAGTACTGTTCTGATACAAGAGGCAAGCTTTTGCTCAATGCAGTTGAACCCAGGAGCTGGATCAGGGCAGAAACCACTGGGACAATGAGGATTCAAGACACAACTGCAACCCCTCCTCAAACTGGTGGTGAGCACTGGATCATCATAGCCACAGAACAGCCATGCACAAACACCATTCCATAGTTTTTGAGGGCAAATTCTGCCATTATGCAGACACATACATGGTGTTTCTCTGCCTTACACAACATGTGTGATCACTTTTACCGGTCATTTGAGAGATTATCTTCCTAGATGCACTACAGCCTTTAAACCTTGAAGCAATTATTATCAAACTGAAGTTATCTACATATGGCTTTCAACCAATGTATCTGACCATACAAAAGCCATTCACCAAATTGCTTGTAACCCAACTGACTGCAGGGGAAATAAAGCAAGTGCAGCTCAAAATAGCACTCAAAATAGCCAAAGATGGAATTCACAGTCCTCCAGATCAGTTTTGGTCATAAATGTTTGGTCTGGTGGGCCTCTAGTCTCTGTATGTACTCTACAACTCTACCAATATGTGGCACCACCAATGTGCAGTACCACTTCT
This sequence comes from Agapornis roseicollis, assembly GCA_002631895.1. Classification (NCBI taxonomy): domain Eukaryota; kingdom Metazoa; phylum Chordata; class Aves; order Psittaciformes; family Psittacidae; genus Agapornis; species Agapornis roseicollis. The sequence goes on along the minus strand of NDXB01005757.1, from coordinate 15,402 downwards.
CAGTATCACCTTAATCAATTTTTCCCTTATGAAATGACTATAAACAACTGCCCTGCAAAAAAAAAAAATACATATCCAGGTTATTACAAATCTTAATAATCTATGATTTATGAGATTATGGGAGAGGGTCTTTTTTTCCCAGACAGTTATATTTTTACATGTTGTTTTGACTTAATAATTCATACAGTAGAAACAGGTCTATTCACTATGCCTTGGATTTGTAAAGGACTCACTGAAATGATAGGTGAAATGTTTACAAAACTGCTGAAAAAACCCAAAGCCATCAAAATCTCAGTTAGTTAGCACCAGCTAAGTAACTGCAGGAATAACTGAACTAGCCTATTTTCTTGCTGTAGGTAAAGATTAAAAAGTATTCAATTTATGTCAGTTTTCAAGTTGCTAAGGATTATGAGAACAATACACGCTATTTTCAGCTTGCCAAGGACAGTGAATCAAATGCAACAGCCCAATCTTTCAAAAACAGTCCTTTATATGATTCATGTGCAGAAGCCTGGCTGGAACACCCTGTGTGGCCTGACACCATTGCATTTCCCTTTTGTGGGAGCCAAGGCAATGTCCCCACCACACACCCAGACAAATAATTAAGAGACTGGGCTTAAAAGGGAAGTCTTGTGTATGTCATGTATGCCAGAGGAACTCCAAGAACAGGCAGATCCTATGGACCAGACAGGGTGCAAAGGCTTAGCTCCAGTAAAGGACAGGTTGGACGAAGCCTTGGGTGGCATGGTTTAGCGTGAGGTGTCCCTGCTTATGGCAGGGGGGTTGGAACTAGATGATCTTAAGGTCCTTTCCAACCCTAACTGTTCTATGATTCTAACTTTGGACAAGCCCCATTATGTCAAATTTAGCTGCTGGTGCTGGTTAAACTTTGATTTTTTGTGTGTGAAATAGGACATTTTTATTGCAAATGTTTTTATCCATTATTTATATATCTAGATAGGCAAGGAAGAAGTGGGAGTGGAGTTGCCCTCTATGTAAAAAAAAATATGGAGTGATTGCACAGAGCTGTCTCTGAAAAATAGCAATGAACAGGCCAAGCCGACAAAGGACATCTTATGGCTGGTGTTTGCTACAGACTGACTGATTCAGAGGGGGATGCTGATGTAGCATCCTTATTTCAACTACAGTATGCCAATCTCTGCTCCTCCTGAAGGACTCCAACCACCCTGACATCTGCTGCAAAACTGGCCAGGAAGCTGTGAGCAGTCCAGAAGACTCTTGGGAGTGTGCTGAGGATACATTTTTAACACAACCAGAGGAGCAGTGTTGCTGCACCTGCTGCTCATCAGCACAGATGGACTTAGGAATACTGGTGGATGAAAAGCTCAACATGACCTAGCAATGTGTGCTTGCAGCCCAGAAAGCCGACTGTATACTGGGCTGCATCAAAAGGAGCCTGTCCAGAAGGTCAAGGGAGGTGATTATCCTCCTATACTCCACTCTTGTGAGACTCCACCTGGAGTACTGAATCCAGCTCTGGGGTTCTCAGTACAGGAAAGACATGGATCTGTTGGAGCAGGTCAGGGCTTGAGCACTTCTGCTATGGAGACAGAGTGAGCTAGGCATGTTTAGCCTGGAGAGAAAACTTCAGAGACAATTTATTGAGCCTTTTCAATACATAAAGAGGGTTTATAAGAAAGATGGGGAGAGATTTTTTAATCGGGGCCTGTAGTAACAAGACAAGGGGCAACAGTTTTAAACTGAAAGAAGGTAGATTTAGATTGGAAATGAGGCAGAAGCTCTTCCCTGTGAGGGTGCTGAGGCGCTGGCACAGGATGCCCAGAGAAGCTGTGGCTGCCCCATCCCTGGCAGTGTTCAAGGCCAGGTTGGACAGGGCATGGAGCAAGCTGCTCCAGTGAAATATGTACCTGCCCAATGGCAGGGGGGTTGAACTAGATGATCTTTAAAAGGTCCCTTCTGACACAAACCCTTCTGTGATTCTATGATTTTATCAGAAAATAAAGTCCTAGAATTGTCAAACGAAATTCTAAATATATGGCCAGAAGTAGAACCTGACAAGCCAATGAGTTTTACAAGGCAAAGTCTTCACAGGTTAACTGTACAAGACAGAGCTGCACTGGAATCCCATGGTATCTACTGAGTGAGAATTCATTATGAAGGAAAGCAGGATACCTTTTGTTTTAGGAACTTCTCTGAAGAACATAAACAATACCAAGTTCTCTAAAATGGGCCATTACATGAGAAGTAATGCATTGGAACGAAAATATGTTTTCTGAAAGCAATGTTAATATTTGCATTCTAAAGGGCACAGGTGTGTTCAGAATGAAAAAAAAAAAAAAAGGAATATTTTATGCATTCAAAGTCCAACCAGAATAACAAACAGTACCTATTTCCTTTGCCTTGTGAATGACTATTTATCAGGACCAGGACCCAGAGGCCAAGAATATGATTTACTACCAAGAAGCTATAGATTACATAAACAGCAAGAAAGTAGATTTTGCATTAACAGCCCCAGGGCATGGCGCATGCATAACTGAGGGTACACAAGAGAGTGTTTTGAAGGCAGCATCAATTCTTCTGCCATAGAGTTAATTCTCCTGCTGCTAGCTCAGTTTCCCTCATTTCTTCTTCTCCTTGTCCTGCATTCAAGAGAGACCCAACCACCACATACCTGTGGCTAAATAAGCTGAGAAGTTGGTCACAGAATAAAACTCTGCAAACTACTTCTAACCCTCTTTGTATTCATGCCAGTGGTGAGACTGAAGTTTGAACTGTGTCAGAAAACCCTGAAAAAAGTGTGCCATGAAGAAGCTTTTGAGCAGTGACTTGTGCTGCAGGGAGATGGACAGTGGTACCATTGCCAGACCAAGAACACTTAATGGATGAACTGATGTGTCCTGCTTTGAAATCTAAAAAGTCAAGTGAGCAGAAGAAATCTTTTGGCTCCTCTGCTTTTCTTCTTTAATGGATTTTTTGGTGACAAGGTTCACATTTTTGCAGAGGGAGCAGGATTAAGACTAGTTATTTTGAGAAACCCTTTGAAATCAAACTAAACTAGCCTTTAAGCAACATCGCTGTGCCAGAAGTTGTACTTTAAATCACTCGCTGTTTGCACAATATATTTGTTTGAGGCACTTACATAACTAAACTGATATTATTATCTCAAAACTTCATAGAATTTAACATGTTTATCCTCACAGAACTCACATATAGCAGAAAGGACTCTTATTTCCACTTCCCACAGGGACAGAGGCTCAGAGTCTATGCCTGGTCTGTACCAGAACAGGAGCAGGATCCCCCATGCTGTCAGGGCTGCTGTCATGCTCCCCTGGGTTCACCCTGAGACACCCATCCTCCTGGCAACCTCAGTGGATAACATTGATACAGATCTTCTCTATTTGCTGGTATAGATGTAGTCAGAAAGGTTCTTCATAGAATGAAGGACCCAGAGTGGCAATAAGATGCCCAAGCACACCCAGACAACTTTCCTAAGAGGGTTTGAAGGTTTATAGATCAGGTCTAAGGCTCTCATGCTCACAACAATCCTCCTGCAAAGGCCCTTTCTAGTGTTTATTATTGAGGCCAATAAGCATTTCAAATGTAGAGCTGATTAGCTATTGCAATGCATCCTGGAGCACCCATCACTTTGAGCTCTCTCCTTTGCATGTGAACAAAAGAGAGATGAGGAAAAGGCCCAATATGCTTTTCTTTCTGACCTGGAGGGTAACTGAGCACACTGAGGATCCCCAAATCACCCACCCCACCTTGCCCCCAGGGAGATCCAGACACACTGCACTCTTGCTGCACAGGGGGAGCATGCATCGTGGTCCCAAAGTTGAGGGAGGCGATGGAGCTAGCCTGCTGTAGCATGCACTTTGACATATCACTCCTTGATCCACATATTTGCAATAACCATTCCACCTACGAGCAGCATAAAGAAGTGTATGTTAAAATCCAGAATACTGCTGTTCATTTTTTATTCAGCCTGGGTTTAAACTGCTGCTTTATAGCTCTTCCATATCAAGCTTTAATTGATGTCTCTTTTTCTTCCACTCCATCACTGGTATGATGCATTTGGCTTCATCCATATCTACTTGCACAGCAGGTGAAATTCTGGCTTTATGTTAGCGGATATTTAACTTTGGATGCTGCACCTCTGCTGCTTTAGATTTCCACATAACTACCCCATAAGGATAAATAAATGTGTGCAATGATGATGGCGATCACCGGTCATGCTGTTACACCAAGTCACCAAGTAGCCTGGATTATCTTCTGTATAGGATTCTGTACAGATATGGATGGCATAGAGGGATAAAACCCCAGCACAGACACTGCACAGCATGCGGTGCCTAAGGAAACACTGAAGGGGATTAAGGCATATCTGAGTATGTTTTTCAAAATTGGTCAAGACAAACAGACAAGCAGACAAACTTTTACTCATTCCCAGATGCACCACCTCAGTGCTCCTCAGTGGACAATGCTAGAGACCAGACTCCAGTACTCATTTCTTTTAACAACTTACTGCATGAAGAGCAGCACTGACTTGAGAATAAAAACCCAACCAAACAAACAAAACCCAACCACTTAATCATACTGAGAATTAATTAGGAAAGTGTTCTCTTTCTGTGAGCAGAGAAACTACAAGACAGAATCATCTGAGATCACAATGTAAATCAATGGTGAGTAAGACAAGAGCTCAAGATTTTCAGACCTGTGTGCTCTAACTACAATAACATCTTTGCAAGACTCCAGAGAGCAGCAGCTCCTTGTTGCTGTTACACATTGCTAGTAAACAGGCTAGAATATTTTTCCATAAAGAGACTTGTCCCTTACCTACTTTGCACTGCTACATCTTTTAGCTTACAGAAAAACATTGCCATTCCATTAGCAGAATACACTCAAGTCTCCCCAGCTCACGAGAGACAGTCTAACGAGCACCTACCACTGAGATACTGTGTCTGCTTCTACTTTTTGTACCATATGGCTCAGCTCCTGCTTTTCCCTCCTCCTCTCCCAAGCTGTGAGCTGTCTCCTCTGCCACTGTCCCTGCGGTTGCACCAGGAGCTCCTGCTCCAGAAGCTGTGCCTGCAGTGCACACAGTGATATCCTGAGATTTAGAGCCAGACAATCCTTCTTCACTTATTAACAGCTGAGGTGGATTTGCAGTGGTCCTTCACATCATTCGCTGTGCCAGAGGTTGTCATACACCTGGAAAATCAACCAAGGAACAAAATATACCTGTGCCTGCCTCCAACCAGGATCCAAGGCATTGTAACATACCGGCTTTAGGTGACCTATAGCAGAACAAGCACAGTCCCTTCTGGCGCAACTGCTGCTGCAGTTTTGGAGAGCAGTATGTCCAACTGTGTGGCATGATATGGGCAAGTGGAATGGACTGAGAGCAGACACGCAGCCAGGAAAGAAGCTTTCACAGGTGATAGCCTACTATATGACTATCATCTGGTCACATTTAACAGCATACTCCAAGGAAAACGATATTCCGGCTAGAGAGCAGCTCTAGACTTCCAGTTAAATGTTTTTTTCTTTTTCTTTCTTTTTTTCTTTTCCTCCTTTTTTTAGATCTGTGCTGTTGTGCTAACAGTTGCCTTTTTGCACATACACAGCTATGGGTACACTAGCAAATTTCTTGAGTTAATTCTGCTCAGGTCAGGCCAGGATCAAAGGAGAGAGTGTCCAAAAGACATCTCTCCAACTCTGTGGAATGTGCTGCGGGCAGCAGCCCTGCCTGCTCACAGCACCCCTCACTCCCACTCCACTGTAAAGTAAATGCCCATACACAGCAAATGAATGGCTCCTCCCCAGAATGTTCCCATATGCTTTTTACGGGAGCTGCTGTGGCTCTCCTAAGAGTGGCCACATCTCAATAGTGAGGAAAGGGACTCCAACTACAACCATGTTAAGCTCCTGGGAGGAGAGGGTGCAAGATAAAATGCCTTTTCCCAGGAAATTTGCTACAAAACACGTATTTAATCTGGTCTAACTGGCCCAATCTTCAGTAGCAAAAATCTAGGCTGTTTCCCTTGCCACCCTTCAAACTAGGCAAGACAGCACCAATGTAAAGCAAAACCTCTACATAACAAATCCAGCTGTAAAACCACCTGAAGACAGCAGATTTAAAAGCTTCTGACAGAGAGTTCCCAGCCCCAAGAAGCAAAATGTCAGAAGCACTTTCTGCACATGGTCCTGCCCCATGTTCCAGGGAAACAAGCATTAATCAATGGAAAAGACCCTGGGCTGTGGTGAGATAAATATCCCCACAGATAAAAGCAGTGAGCAATCAGAGAGAGGTAATTTCCCTCTGCTCAGTATCAGTTAATTATGTTTACACTTCCTTGTCCAGTGGCACTGGGTGTTTTGCAACATGGTGACCATGATCTTTAGCACTGAGTATATCTAACATCACAGTCACAAGCTTCACAACAATGGCAGGATGGGTGCTCAGCTTTGCTTTCTCCTAAAGGAATAATCCCTTTTATAGAGCTGTAAGGGACTCACTGAAGAGTTTGAACAGCAAATGCCCTAAAGCAGAAATATATAGTTGCATTAATTTTAGTTTGCTAACTAGTTCTTAATATTAAGAATGCCAACCCCAGTTTTTAGTAGTGCTGCCTCTTTGTATGCTTATGCAGGTCTTAAAATCTCAGCTCTCTGTCATTGCATTTCAAATTATATTTCTGACTTCTGTTTCATTAAAATGCTCTTTGGAGAGAGGTATCTTCCTTCTTTAGGAACACACAGACATCTAAAGGCTCCACTGTGTCTAAGGATGTCAGTGCTCCTCAGAGTATCATCAATGAGGGATGAAGAAATAGAATTAAAAAGCAGTTAAATGCTACTAACCAACAGAATAATCAGACAGAATAAACACCAAATTCCTCCAAACCATCTTAGTACTCTAGCAAAGAAAGCTTTTTACAGCTAAGCCGGGATCACACAGCCCCAAATGGGAATTTTGTGTTGGAGAAGGGAAGGAACAGCTGATGTAAGCATTTGGGTCTCTGAACACACTTTTCCTCCAATCCAAGGGGAAAAATAGCCCTTAGAGGCTAAGATATAACCATGCAGCATGAATCAGAACAAAATGAGCACATGTTCTATAAATGCATCAAAGAAAGGCTTCACCAGCAGCAGTATTTTCTTTTTCTATAAAATGCTTTAAAAAGTAAGTTTGGATGCAGCAGAGCTAACCACTGCTTCAGAAAAAAAACAAAAACCCCAAAATCCTCCACATTTCTTTTCCATTGAATAATTTTCCAGGGAGAATGTTCGCAGCCGAAAACTATGGCAAAAACTTCTGCAGTCCTATGAAAACAGTTCCTGTAAGAAGAGGTAACCACAGCACTAGAAAAGTCAAAACAGGGTTTCAAACAGCAACCTGTATTTCCATTAAACATTCCAGGCTTTACCACAATCCTGTTTACAGCCCTGACCCTCAGCCCAGCCACAGAAAACCATATGAATCTCCCTGGCTTTAAAAATATGCCCTATGTAGAGTTTTGGGGCAAATACAAGACAAATGTAAAACAAGGTCTTTTCTTTAAGCATGAATGTGAATGGGACAATAATGCTTCATCATTACCTTGCTTAATGGTTTCTTTTTAGAAGCTGTATGCAGAACCTCTGGATAATACAATACAAACATGACTCTGGAGTCACTTACAGACCCTTGACCAGAGAAACCTACTACCTAGAGCAAAGGTTGGAGCAAAGATATGAGTGTGTTTGGGAAATTGAGCCTATTTTTTTCCACAAAATCACAACCTGTCTTCTGTTACGCACTGATATGTAACACTCATTACAGCCTACTACTGTCCCCTTCACCACAGTCTGCACAACTTTCCTCCAGAATAAAATTTCAGAGGGAAAAATCAACTTTTAATAATGGTTTCACCATGTAAAAGAACAGACGTGTGAACGCCAATGTTAATTTTGCATCTTGCTTCACTAACACGTTATTTCACTTCAAAGCTTTCCAGGTTGTTATGAAAGTGCTTTTCTGTTTAAATGAGTGGAACCATTTAATCAGAATGCCTCCACATCGTGCCTGAGGGGGATCCTACTGTATCATAATGAATTCTTATACTGTGGCATATATGGATTTAACATCTATTATCTGCCTTGCTGCAAACCTCCTTCCTCCTGAATTAAATGCCAGCTATTTAATTGATTTCAGTGCACCACAGTGTAAATTACCAGGTACTGAGAGATGCAGAGCTAAATGTAAAAGACTCATTCAGTGACTACGCAAAAGAATCAAGTAACCAGCAATGAAACTTCTGAGCAAAGTATAAAAGGAAGGTGATGGTTATCCAAAGCCAATAAAACGGAGAGAAAATTGCTAGGGCTCTAAATAGCCATCTATCTCCTGTTTGGAGAGAAAGACCTCACTCCTGCTCTGAGGGAAGCAGTGATACTCCACAGGATTACTGGCAGATCTATAGTGCTGCCCTGTGAAATGCCTATATTAGACCGAGCTATACAACATGGGCACATACACCCTGTGCCCAGCTGCAACAGGGAGCCCTAACTGAGGACTTAGCAAGAGAACTGATGATGAGCTGAAGGAAGAAACTCACATTGATGCTGGCAAAATTTACTGCTGTAGAAAAACAACCAAGGCACATACTCTTACTCTAAGGATTTGGTACTGGCTCTTGCTGGGAGCTAGACATTACATCAAATAGATATAAGACCAGAAAGTACTCGCTTACTGTACTCAATCAGAATAGGAAAATAATGAGATATGCTTGTCTGATTTATGAGACCTTCATTTTTTTTTTTTTTCTGTAACTTTAAAGAATAATACATTAGAAAAAAGCTTATTTGGGATTTTGGCAAAACCTCTTGTTTTCCTTATTGACAACAGCAGCTTTGCAATAATAGATACCTTAAAGAAACAATCCATTTTCATCTCAACTGTTCACATTTCTGTAAAAACAAACAATATGATAATGTGTCTGTTCAATGAAAACGTGGAAATGTGTCTCCATTATCTCTTCATTCCCAAGGCTACGGGGTAAAAAACCCCCACTCTGTCAGATGTAGTATAGAACTTTGAAAAAAAACCAACCCTTAGTGTTGTCTTGCTAATGAGTCCATACTGGGATCCTTCAGACTAAGCTAACAATAATGACTGCAAAGTTTGGAGCAGGGATGCTGACAATCGTCTACAGCTGATGAAGGTGGCTGCCTCTAAGTGGTTCTGGAAATCATCATGAGAAAGTCTTTTACAGTTCCTAAAATGAAGAAGATTCTCACCAATCCTGTGCTGCTGTAGGAAGGCTGGACTTCCCACAGACTCTGAAACACCTCCTAGCCACAGCTGAAGCTCTTACACATAAAACAGCACAAGGAAGCATAAGGGCTGCTGTTCAGTGCTGTTCGATGCTGGTCCCAGGAGAAGCTGCTGTGTTTGGAGGGGACACTGGATAAGGAGCTGCTAAAAGTTCTGCCATAGCCAGAAAAGAAGAAAAACCAAAGGGCAGGTGGGACAGGAAGGACCATCTGATGAGCACATTCACACTTTCAGGATTGTACACTATCCACACAATTGAAGATGTCGAAAGTCATGTGGTGATCACTCTGCAGCCTATTAATTTGTTACCAATAAATCTGCCCATGCCCTAATCTCTACCCCAACATTAATCTTTCCTACTCTGCTCATAACCTCTCAGTATCAGTATGGAAAAGTGAAGATACTCCTTCATATTGAATGCTCACAAGCATAACCCAGCTGATGTAATAATCTTTTCTCCCCATAGATGCTGGATTAATAGCTACTACCTAGTTCCCAGGGGAATGGTGCCAGGGGTCAGTTTATTGTGCAGTCAGCAGCTTGCAAAGCTCTATGCGAAAGTACTGAAGTACAGTGGGATTAACTCTTTTAGCCTTTTAACAGGGCTGTTCAGTCAATATGCCTTCAAAGGTTTTGATAAGGCATGATTTTTTTTAAAGGTATTTTTTATCTATCAGTTATAGTGACAGACCACACACTGACTGCATTAAGCACTAGAAATGGACGGGAAGTAAAACCTGCATTGCACATGCCCAACATGCGATTTCAAAATCTGACATCCCAGCTCTGCAGTTTGGGCCCACGTCTGCAATATGTTCACATCAAAGGCTGTGATTGCCCCAAGATTAATTTTCCTGAGTGCTTCTCCCACAATCATGGGCTGATGCTCCCTGTCGTGTCACACATATTCAACCCTGTTGCTGCTGTCCCACTTTGCTTTCCACATTCACTAGCTGTGCCTTCTAAAGCATCCTCCCCTCATCTCAAAAATCTCTGGTCCACAAAAGCAGAAAAGATTCTTTTTTTTTTAGCCACAGGTGTAGTCATGGCTATTTCTTGTCCCATTGCAGATTCACAAAGGCTTCTTTGCCCAAATCACTGTTGTTTCACTCTTCAAGCTGTGAGAAAATGAAGTCTTGCCTAAGTAAAGCCCTTGAGTGTCTTCTCAGCTGCATCAAAACCAAGCAAAGATCCCTTGACACCTCACAAGCTCCTTCCTGGCATGGCCAGGTGTGCACCTGCCCTCCTGGTACTGTAGTGCTTATGTAGCATTTGCTCAAAAAAACAATTCCAAACCCAAGTAAACAATTTATCCAATAATTGATTAATAAAAAATTTATGTATATTTTCTTGACCAGGAATTGGGGAACACGTCTTTCCCTGGCCCATCCGTTAATGTCCTAGCCAATAAACCCCATAAGATACATCTGCCACATACATCTACCACACATTTTAATCCTCTGCAGCATGAGGAGGTACAGGAAGCATGGGATCCAAGGCTTTTGACATTATCATAGAATCATAGAATAGTTAGGGTTGGAAAGGACCTTAAGATCATCAACTTCCAACCCCCCTGCCATAAGCAGGGACACCCCACACTACACCATGTCACCCAAGGCTCTGTCCAACCTGGTCTTGAACACTGCCAGGGATGGAGCACTCACAACCTCCCTGGCCAACCCATTCCAGCATCTCACCACCTTAACAGGAAAGAATTTCTTCCTTATATCCAATCTAAACCTCCCNTTCCAACCCCCCTGCCATAAGCAGGGACACCCCACACTAAACCATGTCACCCAAGGCTCTGTCCAACCTGGTCTTGAACACTGCCAGGGATGGAGCACTCACAACCTCCCTGGCCAACCCATTCCAGCATCTCACCACCTTAACAGGAAAGAATTTCTTCCTTATATCCAATCTAAACCTCCCCTGTTTAAGTGTGAACCCATTACCCCTTGTCCTATCACCACAGTCCCTAATGAAGAGTCATCCCCAGCATCCCCATAGGCCCCCTACAGATACTGGAAGGCTGCTAGGAGGTCTCCACGCAGCCTTCTCTTCCCCAGGCTGAACAGCCCCAACTTTCCCAGCCTGTCTTCGTATGAGAGATGCTCCAGTCCCTGACCATCCTTGTGGCCTCCTCTGGACTTGTTCCAACAGCTCCATGTCTTTTTTATATTGAGGACACCAGAACTGCACACAATACTGCAGGTGAGGTCTCACGAGAGCAGAGTAGAGGGGCAGGATCACCTCCCTCGACCTGCTGGTCACGCTCCTTTTAATGCAGCCCAGGACATTGACCCAGTGTATTTTCAGTGGTTACTGAGCACTGATTCAGGTTGGCCCTCATCCAAGGCAGGAATACTGAAAATAAAGAAGAACAGAGTGTGCAGCTGAGCTCCCATCCTGTACCACAAACCAAACTGAATCCCCTGGCCCATAGTATTTAGCTCCATTGTTCTTCATTACTGGAGGTGTCTCTCCTGTTACTGATACAGGGGTAACCAATGTACAGGGGGGTTGTACAAGGGGGTTGTGCAAGAGGGGATAAAGGAATTTGGCCTGTTTAACAGAAAGCATGTTTGCAAATGCCTGTCAAGCTTGCCATGCAGTACCAGGACAACAGGCTATTGATAAGGGGGAGAAACAGACTAATAAGGGGAAGAAACAGTTACTTAGTTCCAGTGAAGACCAGCTTTGTGGTTTGGACTTTGACCAGACCCCTAAAGAGCATGTGTGACGGCTAGAGGTGAAAGGTTCAGGCTCGAGGAAGCCTCATTTACTTCATCTTGAAGACCCCCACCCACAAGAGGAAGACTCATTTACTTCATCTTGAGACCCCTGCCCATGACCAGAGGAGGCACTACACAGGTGCAAAGGACCCTCTAGCTCATTATAATACGAAACAGGGGTAGGACATGAATATGTATAGGACTATTGTGTAACCTTACAAATATGTATAACTTTAGAGAATGCTAATAATGATAACAAACACACCATCTGCAGAAAAAGGTGATGCTGGGGGGCTTTTCTCAGATGCTTGAACACAAGTATTTTGTGCTGCTAAATAACCCAGCTTGCTTTTATGATTCATGTAAATCCCATTGTGAACGCAGAGATATTTCCTTGCCTTTTGCATGATGCTTTAAAGGCACGAACCCCACAAACAAGGGAATAAATCTCACATAAGGAATGCAGTGCAGCAAATCTATGTTTTGCTTTAATTAGCATCCTGAGGTGATAGTGGCTTGGTGCACAGATCCCTGTTTTGTAACACTGCACATTCTTGCTAGACTCCTTAAGGAACCTGGCAAACGGCACTTCCCTCCATTGTCTGTTGTTTTTCTTGGAGGCTGAGTATTTTCACTGAAATGTCACTTGCATGCCCTGTCCATACTTGGATGCTCTTGGAGTGTGCTCAGGCATTGGGCTTTCAAAAAACAAAGGGAATTCAGCACTTAACCCATGCATAGTCTCCACTTGTTTACAAAACATTGAGTTGAAAAGCAAAACCATAAGGAACTGCTTCAGGTAATAAAAGTTGACAAAGATTTTGCTACAGGTTGTACCTGCTGCTTGAGATACCTTTCAAGACATTACAGGATTATAAGGGAGATGTGTGTGGTGGTGGAGAGTTGATAAATAGCAGGAATGAGGCACTGGGACTCTGAGCCGGCAAACTTCTCTCCTTCGTACGTGACTTGCACCTGGCAGGAAGTAGGTCCCATCATCTTGGCTCTTCTGAGATGGGAATCATCTGTGTGATTCAGCAGAGCTAAGATGCCAAAACCCCCAAGGTCAGGGGTTTAGGCTCATTTTGGGCTGGGATTTTTTACAAAGGTAGGGAGAAGCATGTCAGGGTAGGCTGAACTGGGCAGCTCACCCTAAAAGCTTGTTCTCAGTGGAGATGTCAAAGCCTCGAAAGACCTCACACAGGGGAACTACTCTGGTTTGCTTGGAGAATCAGAAACACCAGTTGACAGGATATGGGCTAAGCAGCCCTCTTATGAGACGATCAGACCCACTCTTTGGGAACACACTCCCCAAACAGGTGGAAAGCTATACCAGACTGGCAGTAGGTTTCCACTTCCTTTAAGTAGATCCTGGTATGAATAGGAATTCCTCTGGATTTGACACTATCCTTGACTGTGAAAAAAACAAGTGCAAAGAAACTCAGAGGTGGGTGTTCAAATTCAATCACTAGTTACATAGCTATGTGCTTTCCAGGACTGCTCCTGCAATCTTTCCCCAATTGAATAGTTTTGTCACCTTCAGGAGGAATTACAGAAATAAGGCTTCCAGCACAGCAGGTTAAAATTGCAGCCTGGAAGATTTAGCTATTAGGAAACACTCCATACCCATAAGGATGTTAAGCAATGGTGTCAATTCCCTGGGGAGAGTGTGACTAGAGGTTTTTAACAACAGGTTAGTAAAACATCTGCTACGGCGCAGGCAGCATATCCTGCCCTGAGATAGGCAGATTAGTTCCATAAGTTTTGGAGGTGCATTTTAAACCTGTTCTTGGCCTGTTTTCCAAAGGCAGTGAGGCAATGGCTCTCCATCCCAGTTTGCCAGCCCTTAGTAATTTCCAACCCACTGAGTGAACTTCAACCAACTTTGACAGAAGAGATAGCAAAAATATTAAGTTCTTACATATTTGAAGGCATTATGGATAAACAAAAAAAGAACAAGGGAATTAATATCTTCATTGATTTTGTGGCCCCATATCCTTTCAGAGAGGCAACAGCCCCAGTTCTTGAAGCTTTCACTAGCACAGGGTACATACAAATCTGCAGGAACCAAACTTTGCTGCTTCACACTTCAATGCAGGAGAACAATATGAATGAAGTCAGAGTTGAGCTTTGGAAATCTACTTTGGCCTGCCCAGATGGCACATTTAGAAACAGCATTTGCAAATGATCCTGTAACATACATACAGAAAAGACTACAGGCCCGTCCATGGTGCCAGGGAAGGAGATGGAACAGATCACCTCGGGTGCCATCAAACAGCATATACAGGAAGACCAGGTGATCAAGCCCAGTCAGCATGGACTGATGAAAGGCAGGTCCTGCTTGACTAACCTGGTCGTCTTCTATGACAAGGTGACCTGCTTAGTGGATGAGCAAAAGGCTGTGGATGTTGTCTACCTGGACTTTAGTAAAGCCTTTGACACTGTTTCTCACAGCATTCTCCTGGAGAAGCTGGCTGATCGCGGCGTGTGGTGCTTGCTGGATGGCTGAGCTTAAAGAGTGGTGGTGAATGGAGTTAAATCCACTTGGTCACAAGTGGTGTTGCCCAGAGCTCAGTACTGGGGCCAGTTCTGTTTAACATCTTTAGCAATTATCTGTATGAGGGGATCGAGTGCACCCTCGGTAACATTTGCAGATGACACCAAGCTGGGTGGGAGCACTGACCTGCTGGAAGGTAGGAAGGTAGGAGGGATAGATGGGCTGTGGCCAGTGGTATGAGGCTCAACAAGACAAAGCACCAGGTCCTTAAATTGGGTCACAACAACTCATGCAATGCTACAGGCTTGGGGAAGAGTGGCTGGAAAGGTGCTCAGCAGAAAAGGACCAGGGAACATTGGTCAAGAACTGGCTGAACATAAGTAGCTTGTGCCCAGGCAGCCAAGAAGGCCAACAGTATCCTGGCCTGTATCAGCAATAGCATAGCCAGCAGGACTAAGGCAGTGATTGTGCCCCTGCACTGGGCACTGGTGAGGCCGCACCTCAAATCCTGTGTTCAGCTCTGGGCCCCTCACTGCAAGAGAGACATTGAGGAGCTGGAGCAGGGCCAGAGAAGGGCACTGGAGCTGGTGCAGGGCCTGGAGCACGATGGGGAACGGCTGAGGGACCTGGGGGGTTTAGTGTGCAGAAGAGAAGGCTCAGGGGGGACCTGATGGCTCCCTGCAACTGCCTGACAGGAAGATGGAGCCAGGAGGGGGCTGGGCTCTGCTCCCAAGGAACAAGGGATGGGACAAGAGGAAACGGCCTCAAGCTGCACCAGGGCAGGTTTAGATTGGATGCTGTGCCTTCACAGCATCAGGTGACCCACCTGGTGGATGTGGGAAGGGCTGTGGATGTTGTCTATTTGGATTTCGGCA
>NDXB01005755.1:0-54934 GCA_002631895.1 Agapornis roseicollis | reverse complement strand
GGGGGGGGGGGGGGGGGGGTTTGCGGGTGTTCGCCCCCTCCCCGCTCCTCCCTCAACTTGGAACGATGATCACAGTCAACGCGGATGGGAAGATAATGGTCAGGAGATGCCTCGTCACCTTGAGACCCTTTAGGTAAAGTTGATGCTTTCTTGCCTTCCCCCCCCCCCCCCCCCCCCCCCCCCCCCCCCCCGCCCGGGGGCTATATTTGGGNNNTGCTTCTTTTTTCCCCCCCCCCCCCCCCCCCCCTCCGCACCGCCGCGGTCGTCGGAGCACGTTTAGCTTGGGGCGGTGGGGTTGAGCCCACATGAGGATGTTAGGGGCCAGGTGAGTTTACCTCCAGGTCCTGCAGCACTCGCTGCTTGGTGGCCCCGATTCACTCCTCACACAGTGTGTTGGGGGGTTAATTACAGGGCTGTTTGGCACTGCTGTTTGTGTGCCTTCCTCAGAGCTGCTGGTACTTGGGGAAGGGGGGAATCGGTTCCTCTGGTTTAAATCTGCTGGTGCTGATGAGGGCTTTGAAACCCAGCCTGAGCTGGGGTTTCTGTCCAAGCCTGAGACCCTCCGGCTCCAGCATGCCCGTGCCCACCTATTGCCTTTCCCCCCTTTTTTTGCCTCCATGCATTCGCTTCTTCTCTCCAGCCCTCTCTCTCCAGCTTCCTTATCACACCGGAGATGCGCTTTGGTTGCTCCCAAGCTTGGAATACACGGGGGATGCTCGTGATGGCTTGAATTTTCTATAGGGAGAGGGACCAAAAGCCCACAGAAGAGGATAGTGCTGGGGGGGGCGGGGTGTGAGCCCAGGCCAGTGGTTGCCAGCACTTCCCGCTGGTGCTGGGGATCACCTGGGATCACCGGAGGGATCTGCCTGATGCCTTTTCGCTTAGCCCATTCCTGCCCGGAGCTGGGTACAGCGATGGGGCTGTGGTTGTGCCGTTTGCTCGTGCTCACACTTGGAGACGTCTCCCTCTCCTTGGGAGCTGCCTGGCTCTGCCCTGCTTGCCTGGAGGGATTCCTGCTGCTGGACCCCGAAGCAGCGCCCTGGGGCTGGGGAACTTGGCCAAGGGGGTGTCGGAGAGCGGTGGTGGAGCAGGAGGAGCCTGAGGGTCTCCACAGCTCGGGCTTGCTCCGAGCATGGGGAATGACTGTGGGAGAGGTGGGAAGGACTCACACACCCCAGGGGTACGGTCTTTGCTTGGCTGTTTGCTTTCTTGGGTGGATTAAAGTCTGGTGAGGAAGTGACTGTCTGGAGCATCCCTCTTCCCCTGGCCCTGGGCATCACCCCTGGGGCAAGGGAAGCCCCTCTTAAGCAGTGACTTGGCATCAGGATGGGGGAGCACTGGGAGTGAGTTGCATGGTGATCTCAAAGTCCCATTGGAGATGAGGATGTGTGTGGGTGAAGGGTTTGTGACAGCAGGAGAGCACCAGGCTGGAGGGTCACTAGTATCTGTAGCAAAAGACCTACATCATCCTATCTGCATGCCTTAAGGTGGCTTCTGTTCTCAAACCATTGCAGGCTCACTTGCGTGCCAGTGGAACCAGTGGGGTTACCCTGCTGTTAACAAATCAGGCTTCCCACATATGAGAGGAGAAATTCCCAAGGCTCTTTCCTAGCTGTCCCGCAGTGTCCAGCCCTGCGCCTCTTCCACGCTGGTGTCATGCTGAGCCTGACCCCTCCACATCACAATCCTGTGTCACCTTCTTCTCAGCCCATTGGCACTGCCCAGCTGCAACCTGGTACAAATCAGTGCTGCTGCTCTGAAATCAGCACGGCACGTTCTCAGCTGATGTGAATCAGGGGTGATCTACAGGAGGGCCAGGAGATGCTGGCAATCAGGAGGGGTCCGGTAAATCCAGTGCTTGCTGGTGGCTGGGCAAAGCCTAGGGAAGCCGTGCTGTGGTCCCCTGCCTGGTGGAGGCTCCTGGCAGCGGTGCCATCAGCAAACAGCCATCAGGAAACCTGACCCTTTGCACCAAAACATTTCATTAACCATGCTCCAGACCTGCTTACAAAGCAGAGCAAAGCCCTGAGCTCTGAAAGCGCCTGCAGCAAACTGAAGGGGAGAGAGAACAGATCAATGTAGAGATGCCCAAGGGTGGCTCTGATTTCACCTTAGCAGCAAAGGGGGTTTCAGTTATGACAGGGCTGGATTCAGGCAAGAATTCAACTGTGGAGCCCTGGACCCAGCTCTTGGGTTTGCAGAACACGGGGGGTTCAGGCATGTTTGCAGCTGGAAACCAAAGCCAGGCTTTCTGTGTGTCTAGAACACTGGCCAGTAAGAGAATTCACCCTGGTCCCCTCTGTGGAGGATGATGCCCATGGCTGAGCATCGCTTTGGCAGTGCTGTGGTGGTGTTGGGCTCTGAGCAAAACAAGGTTTATGGGAGAGGGAGCATCTTTTATTAGCCTGGCTGTGCAGCTGCGAGAAACCATGGCTCAGGTTTGGGCTTAAAGAGATTTGTGTTGAAAACTTGTCTAATAAAAGCTGTTACCTGTCTCTGCAGCCTTGGTTTCCTCATGCACCTCTGTAATAGTCCCCTTGTGTGGGTCCCTGGTGGGTGCTGTGGCCCCAGTGTCACAGCCCCATCCCACTGGGTGTTGCTGGCTCTCCTTCCCCCGTTGCCTCCCCCTCATCATTCAGACCCTCCTGTCCTCATCACACCTTCAGTTCCATGGGCCCAGATCTGCAGTGACTGGGGCATCACTTCCCATTTTCACTAGCGACTTGAAGGATTTGGCTTCCTTCTCCTTCCGGCACCAAGCCAGGCCTGGAGCTGTGAACATGTCAGTTTGGGGAGGATGTGGAGAGGGACTTGGCACCAGAGCCATGTCTGGGTGATGAAGTGAACGTGACGAGGGATGGCAGGCAAAGCCAGCAAGCACAGGAGATGCTACTTGGTCATTGGAGCTCCGTGCTCTTCAGTGGGTTGGACTGGATTTGGGGGGCAGAGGACCTAGTGCGTTTGATGGGCGGTTTGGAAGATCTGGGCCCTGGTGTGTTTTACCTCCTTCATGGTATTTGCTTTCTGCATGAGGAGTTTCTGCTCAGCTGAAGCTGGGCCAGGCATTTTTATTCACCCGGAGAAGATCAGCATCAAGTAAAAGAGATGGGGTCCTCACGCTGAGCGCCCATCCCTGCATCCTCCCTGCTTGTGGAGCACTGCTGCTGGGATGGATCTGTTCTTTTCCTAAGCACATCAATCCCAGTTAGGCTCTGATCCCTCTTTATTGTTTTTTTTTCAGGGAAAAAGCACCCTGTGTCTTTCCTGCTTTCTTTGTAATCCAGTCAAAATGAACACAATTGTGTCTCCTAATGAGACGCTCCAGCACAGATCACCTCTGTGTCTCTTGCTTTCCTTCATCCTTTTCTTTCCTTCCTCTTTTTTCCCCTTCTCCTCACTGTTTAACCATCACTCCTTGCCAAGGTATAATTATGAAGATGAAAGGTCTTGCATAATGATGAAGATGTTGTCAATAGGAGGGGTAAGAATGAAGAGCAGAATCAGATCCGATTATTTCATCAGGTGATGCCTTGTTAAAGTGCCCCTTGGGGAAGGGGCAGCTGGCAGCAGGAAGGCGCCTTTGGGTGGGTTTTGTGCCATGAGGTGCTCCTAGGGAGGACCTTTGCTTGTGGGGCATGGCTGGGCTGTGACCTCCTCTCCAGCTTGGGCCTCCTTCACTGTGCTGTTGTCCTCCCCTGATGAGGTGCCACAAGGACACTGTCCTCCCTCCTGCTCTAAAGATAGATGCAGCCCTCCAAGGCCAAGCTGGGTGCTGCAATCCCCAGCAGTCTCTTCCAGTTCCAGCGCTGTGCTGTGTGGCTGAGCACAGGGTGTGATAATGGGAGCAGAATAATGTCCCCAAATCACCCCCTCTCTAAGCCATTTATAGGCCACCACCTTGCTTTGCAGCATCAGGGATGCTTTGCTGCCTTCCAAGTCCCCTCTTTGCTGGACCACGGCCCTCTGGAAACCCTTCTTGAGGTGTGCTTTGGGAGAGGGGCTGAGGTCTGGAGTTATCTCTGTGTGCAAACACTGCAGCTCTGGGCTCACCAGCATTTGGGGGGGGGGAATGGCTGGATGACCCGAGTGCATGGTGCTCTTTAGAGCTGATTTGCACCTCCCAGGGCAGGCTCATTCAGAAATAAAGGGACTTGAGCTGTTTCACTCCCCAGGTGCTGCTGCAGGGATGCCGGGCATTTCTACTGATGCCACTGAACACCCCCTCTCCCTGGCTGTGGCTTTCCAGAAGGGTTTGTGCTGGTGTTGGGGGTGCTGTTGGCAGAGCAGATTGATGCTGATGAGCACAAGGCGTTGCTTTTCCTCTTGGTTAGGTGGGAGATGAGAAGGGGGTGGGGAGCTGCAGGGTGCTGCTGGTCCAGCACCTATGGCCAGGGGACCCTGATGTGCTGACACCCAGCTGGGCATGGGGCAGAGCTGCCCTGGGGTGTGGATGCGGGTTCCATGTCTGTCTGTGGTGGGCAGGGATGATCTTCCTAGGAGCAGGCAGAGGAAACCCTTTGCTCTTGAGCTGCCTGATGCTGGGAGCGAAGCTGCCCTGTGTCTGGTGTGTGCTGCTGTGTGAGAGCAGCGTTGGAGCTGATGGGATGGAGGTAGGGAGCTTGTAACGGCTCCATGTCTTGTCCAGGAGATGTAGGCAAGCCTCTCTATGCCATGCTGAGACAGTAGGGACCTACCCTGGGAGCTCCTCCAGTAGATCTCCTTGGGGAAGCCCCATCCTTGAGCTGCTTGATGCTGTGCTGCTCTCCACACCTCCTGTAGCTAACAAGTGCTTCGAAGCAAGTTACTTTGTCTGCCAGCCCTTTCCAGCAATAGATAATTGTAATGCTGGCACACTGTAGCCCAGACTTAATGGTTGGCTCCTAATCCTCTGCCTTTTAACTGCACAATAATGATTAGATGGAGGGTTGTGGTGTTCCTTTCTCTGGAAAAGCCCTCTCTTGGTGTTGGGTGGCTGTGCTGTGTTTCCGTGAGCAGTTCCAGAGCCCTGTGGATAATGCTGTGAGCTTGTAAAGGAGCATTACTGATTCCTGCCCTCAGTGGCTTGCTTCTCTTTGGCTCGGGGCCCTATGGGCTTGCTCAGCTCCTTCATCCCACATAGATTCATCTCCTTGCAGACAAACCCATTGTTTCACAAGGCTGACTGGAGGTGTCTTTTCTCTTTCTTGAGTCTTTGCTTGGGTTTGGTTGCTGGGATTCCCGGTACAGCAGTGGCTCTGGGAGCTGTTGTACATGGTGCCTGGCAGCAGCACTGCCCATGTGCCTGCTGGAGGATGCTGCACCTCTGTGGAGACTTGGAAGCAGCAACAGCATCTCTAGGAGGTGGAAAGAGGCCAAGTGTCCATCCCTCCTTTGTGCACAATAACTCTCCTCGTGCACAGAGCTCCTGCCTTCAGCCCTTTTACCCCCAAATAAAGTTACCAGCCTGAATTTGGCCTGAACAGGAGCTGTGCTGAGAGCTCCTGCCTCTGTTGTAGCTGGGGGTGACGGTGAGCTCGGCTGGGGATGATGCGCAGGTCAGTATCCTGGCTGGTGTGTCCCCATGGTACCACTTTCCTGCCAACCTGGGAGAACAAAGCAGTGATGGGATGGTCCCAGGTCACCGTGTGTGCCACCAGCACTGGTCCCTTCTCATCACGCTGTGCACAGGGCAGCCTGTGCGATGCAGGCGATGCTGCACACAATGGCAAATACCAGTGGCCTAGCTCCAGGGTGGTTTTAGCTCCTTTTGGAGGAAGGCAAGGAACAAGGTCTCTCTTTTCCCTGGACTTTCCCAGGAGGAAGATGGGTATTGTTTATTGTAGTGGTTCCTGTGGTGTGTGTTATTGGGCTGGAGCTAGAGAGCATCGTAAGGGCAGTCCTGGTCTAATTCAGCCTTCCCAGCTAAGGTGCAAGCCCTCTGCTCCCTCTCGAGGCCTGGCATAGGAGCAGGCTGCTGGGGTTTTGGAGGGTGTTTTCAGGCAAAACCCCCTGCTTAGTGCTGGGGTTTGGGCAGAAGCATCTTGGGCCATCTTTCCCTGAAGCATGTGTGGGTCAGGCTGTCACTGGGGTGGGGTGCTGGTGTGTTCTGGCAGGGCTGGGGTTGCAGAGGTGCTCCTTGCCCAGGCTGGATGGGCTCAGCCACAGGGATTGAAGCAAGGATTGTCCTGGCTGCCTCTTCCAGACACCCCAAACAGCAGCTCCTGCTGCTGTGCAGAGGGGTTACCACAGGGAGATGAAGGATGGGGCAGCACCAGGAGCTGAGCCAGTTCCTTGTCACACCTCTCTACAGCTCTGCTTTCCCTCCCACAGGATATTTGTGCTGGGCATTGGATTTTTCACCCTGTGCTTCCTAATGACGTCGCTGGGAGGGCAGTTCTCAGCCAAGCGCCTGGGGGACTCACCCTTCACCATCCGGACCGAAGGTGAGCCCAGATGCCCGTCCTATCCCGCAGGATGCTCCGTGCCCCCACGTGCATGGTCCGGCTCTGACAGGCACCAGGGATGCAGGAAGGATGGTGCTCAGTTGCCTCCATTCCCAAGGCTCCCTCCTGACCTGTTTCAGGGATGTCAGGACAGCTTGGGTGCCTACTGGTCCTTCTTGCCATGGTGCGGGCACTTTGCAGCCGCGTGGCTAAAGCCTGGCTGTGTTCACATCCAGAGGTGTTCACAGTGGGGATGTGTGTGTGTTGGAATGTGGAGGCTGACCCTGGCTTTGCAGCAGAGGGATGGGGAAACACCAGTGACTGGGGCTGATGGCATTAGACCTTCAGCTGGAGGTGGTGTGGGTTGCATGAGCTGCACCAGGGCTGATGTGCTGAGGATGTGGCTTGGGTGCTTGGAGGGCTTTGGGCAGTTTTGGGGCAGTGTTTTGGGGCAGTTTTGGTCTGCAGGGAGTGGAAAATGTCCTTTAGGGATGGGAAAATAAAAAGCATTTGTGGTTTAATGGAGGTACTGAAATGTAGAAGATAAATACTCTGATTTTTAGCAAGTGTGCTTTCTGGCTTGGTCAGCACACCGTGGTCTCCTCCTCCACACCAAGGGCATGGATGGATTTGAGCTCCCCAGCTCACTTGCAATGGGATTTTGGGGCAATTGCCTTTTGATGCTGGAAGTGATAGTTGCTTTCCTGCAGAAGAAGAGGACTAACGTGCTGGTTTCCAGAAGTGGAATGGTGCTTGTAAACTGCTTGGTTGACTTCCAGAGAGGGATGTGCAGTCGGCTTTGTTTTCTCCCCCATGGATGGAGCACACGGCAGCTGGCATTGCTCCCCCTGTGCTCGCTTAACAGGCGCCATCACCAGCTCCATTAAGCCCCTTCTCCAAGGGACTGGTGCTTGCCTGGCTGACCTCAGGGTTGGTGTTGTACCATGGTTGGGGTACCTGCGCTGCAGGTGCCGTGTTAATGTCCCTGTCCCCATGCCAGGCACAGCCTCTGGAATGGCTGGTGAGTGAAGCCCGGTTATAGGGGCTGAGAAGCAGGTCATGATGGGGGGGGAGGGCAGAAGAAGCCCTTGGACCACCACTTTCTCCAAACCTGGCTTTTGAGGGCTCAGGTCCTGGAAAGATTTCTAAGTTCAGAATAAAAGGTGATGCCTGCTGCAGCTTCCCTTTGTCCCAGCAGAGCCACGGTGCTCCCAGGGGGGTGGCTTGCAGACAGCTAAAGGAAGGGCAAATGGGTCCTGATTAACTGGAGGACCAGCCTGAGCTGAGGGATGGCACAGGCCCCCTGGTCCCACCCCAGAGGACTCTAAAGTTATGGCACCAAGATGATTCTTCAGCTTCTTTATCCCCTCTCTGGATGCTTTGGAGTGGAATAACTTTTCCCATCCTTATTCTTGTCTTCAGTTTAAGCCACATTTTACTCCACTCATCCCCATCCTTATGTGTCTCTTGTTTACTGGGCACAACGCTAGCACAGTCCTGGAGCTGGATCCAAAGAAACTTCCCTTTTCAAGCTCTCACACCTCCCTGATTACTGCTTTTGCGATTAAATCAAGGGGTGTAAGTGGGTGGTGAGGTGTGAAAACCGCCTTGCATCTGAGATCTCAGCCCTCTCCCAGCCCCTTGGCTCTGCTAAGGGATGTCCTTTGTTGGGAAGCACAGAAATTCAATGTGAAACCATTTTTTCCCCTTATTGAATGGATTTGCCAAGCAAGGAAGTGCTTCCAGATGAATTGCTGCCAATTTGGCTGTTGCTGCAATCCTTGTTGGGGAAGATTTGGTTCATTCATGGT
Source organism: Agapornis roseicollis (assembly GCA_002631895.1). Lineage (NCBI taxonomy): Eukaryota > Metazoa > Chordata > Aves > Psittaciformes > Psittacidae > Agapornis > Agapornis roseicollis. Next base: position 46,701 of record NDXB01005755.1, on the reverse strand, counting down.
CTTGCACACTGTTTTGAAACACGAAGCATCCTCTCTCTTGCCTGTGGAAGAAGGGATGCTGTTCTGGATGGTTATATTCTTTGTCCCCAGGATTAACCTGAAAGGCTTTTTTCTAGCTGTGTAACACCAGGTTCAGGCTGTTGGGGATCAGCCTTCCTTGTCATACTGGGGGACAATGCACACTGCTCCCACAGGGAAATAGGGAGTCAAAGCTTCCAGGAAGCTGGCAAGGTGGAGAAACTCCATCCTTGGCGACAAACACATGAGGCTGTGGGCAGGTCTAACCCCAGCTCTGCTCTTTGTGGAGCACGAGGTTGGGGAAGGGACTTGGAGGTCCCTCCTGTCTGGTTTGGTGCTGAACTCATCTGGAAGAGCACTGGATGCACATCGAAGCCAGTGCAGGTTGATGGGAGCAGAATTGGATGTGCTGCTTATTAGTGCTGTGATGTCTTAATAGGTCTGTGTGGATAACAAACTGGCATTTAATTAACATGTGTTATGTATCCCAAGGAAAGCCAAGAACTGTTGCTAGTTATTGCTGCTGGTAAGCGCAGTGTGGTCTGAAGGTGAGCGCAAAGGAGCAGGCTAAGTTTGCCCTGCTAATCGGCTCTTGATGTAGGTAATGGTGGGAATTGGTCCAGTGCTCCCACAAACATGGACAGGTTCAGGACTGTTGGCTTTGGAGGAGTTATCGGGTGTGTGGCCTCAGGCCTGCCGTGTATTGGAGGTTGGAGCATCTCCCGGTGTGAAGCGCTCTGGAGCACACTGGTGGTGGGAAAGGAGCCTGGTCCCTGCTGCCTCTCTCCTCTGCACATGAGCTCATCAGGGGTTGATTTAATGGGCCCTTTTGAGCATTATTCAGTAATTGAGGAATTCTTCATCACGAGCTCTCCCTGTGTGCCCTGGGTGCGGGCTGCCTTACCCATGCAGCTGGTGTATTTAGCTGGGTATGCTGTGCCTAGTGAGTGTCAGCTCCAGTGGTCCTTCCTGGGGGTGATCTTTGCTCTGGTCCTTGCTCCTGTGTGTTCTGCCTGGCTCAGCAGTGATGCTGTGCAAGTGGAGCTGCCCGTGCCCTTATATGTCTGCATTTGGGTTGGGTTGGGGTGGCTGCAAAAAGCCAGGGGATCAAATCCAGCACCCAAGGGCTTAAAAATCATTTGCATCCAAGGAATACCATTTGTAGACAAGTGGTGAAGCTCATGGTTCATGGTCCCATCTAGGCTACGGCTGTTCCTGTTTCTCCCTGGGTGTTCTGACCAGCCCGACAGTGAACCTTGGGTATTGCAATCCAAGGGGAAGCTGACGAAAATGCCCCACACTTGGCTTCTGAACTGAGTAAGCAGCCGATCAAAACCAAAATGAGGATGGATGCAAAGCAGGAGCCTGAAAGGGAGCAGGGGATAATGTCAGAGTCCCGGAGCTAATCCCATTCTAAGTTTTACTTTTATATATGAATCCCCTTCTCAGAGGCTCTCTCCAAAAGCCAACTTTCTCTGCGTGTGCCAGAAATCATTCCTCAGATGGGCTCTGTGCTTGGTGGTTCCATGCAGCAGCAGCTTAAGGTCTTAACAAGAACTAAGGCACCCCTTCTGAAATGCAAGTTATTTTACCCTAATCCGCTGCTGTCAAGTGAACACAGACAAAGGTTCCTTTGTTTTGGAATGGCCACCGAGAGAGTTTGTTCTGCAAACAAAGATCCAGATGAAGGGGAGCAGACAAGTCTGTACATTTCAGATGTGGAAGGTGGCTTGGAAGGGCTCTGGTTGACTTTTCTTTGCCCTTTTCCCACCTCTTCCTTAGAAATTAAAATGCTTGGATTTTGGTTTTTCTTCCAAGCATGTTTTACTTTTGTTTCACTGCTGGAGTCAAGCAGGGGCAGGGGCTGATCCCCCCCATATCTTTAATGGTGGTGCTTGCAGTGTGGTTGGGCCATGGTCCCTCTGCCCAGTGCTGTGCTCCAGGCTGGTTTTGGTGGTGATGAACATCCTGCTGGTGGGGCTTGCTGCTGCAGTGGAGGAAAATGGGTTATTAAGTGTTAAAGCATGGCTAGATGGGGCTGGAATATTGCCTGCAACTGCAGTAGCTACTTTAAAACATGGAAAGACTTCTGATTCCTCCTGATGGTGGGGTATGAGATGCTGGAGGAATTTGCTGCAGGTGCAGCAGATGTGTAGGACAATTCCTGATGTCCTGAAATGGCTGGAGCTGAGCTCTGCCCTTACTGGTTCTTGTAAGAGGGCTCTGATTTCATTTCAGCTGACCTTGGGGGTACTTGGCTAAAGGTGCTTTGGGTGTTTCATATAAATGTATATACAAGGATGCTGGGGAGGGGCTCTTCAATAGGGACTGTAGTGACAGGGCAAGGGGTAACGGGTTAAAACTTAAACAGGGGAAGTTTAGATTGGATCTAAGGAAGAAATTCTTTCCTGTTAGGGTGCTGAGGCACTGGAATGGGTTGGCCAGGGAGGTTGTGAGTGCTCCATCCCTGGCAGTGTTCAAGGCCAGGTTGGATGAAGCCTTGGGTAGCATGGTTTAGTGTGGGGTGTTCCTGCCCATGGCAGGGGGGTTGGAGCATATCTATCTATCTATCTATAATCATAGAACAGTTGGGGTTGGAAAGGACCTTAAGATCACCCAGTTCCAACCCCCTGCCATGGGCAGGAACACCCCACACTAAACCATGCTACCCAAGGCTTCATCCAACCTGGCCTTGAACACTGCCAGGGATGGAGCACTCACAACCTCCCTGGCCAACCCATTCCAGTGCCTCAGCACCCTCAAAGGAAAGAATTTCTTCCTTAGATCCAATCTAAACCTCTCCTGTTTAAGGGAAATATCTCAGGGAATATGTTAAGGGGAATTAAGGAAATAATGTTAAGGAGAATAGATATCTCTATAGATAGAGGTATCTCAGTGCTTGGCCTGTTTATGCTGCAACAGCAGCTCTCATGCTGAGGTCCTTGATGCTCAATGCCTTTGGGAAGTGGTGGCCTGCTGAGCACTGGAGCTGTGTGTTTACTCTTCCCGTAACTGCCTTTTCAACCTGTTTTCAAGTGTTTCCTGCCTGGGTTGCTGCTCAGCTTGAGAGCTCGGCACCTGCAGCATCTCCACCTGGGTCTTGTTGGTGATCACAGCCAGGCTCCTGTGCTGTGTTTCCTCAATTGCTTTGGAAACAGGATCAAGCCAGGACAGGCAACCATGAAAGGACAAGGCTGGGGGAGAGCTGATTTCAGAGGCCAAGCCTGGACACACAGGAGAGCAGGGATGAAGCACATCCTCTGCCAGGTGCTCATCTTTTCCTAGGTTGGTGACAGGTGTTTTGGGGTCTGATCTCCTCAGCACTGCAGGATATGAACCCTGATGGGATATCAAAACAGCCTGTGGGCAGATTTCCTAGCCCTGTGTCATTGGGATTTTCTGCAGCTGGGTAAGGCTAACTTCTTTGGCTTGGAGTCTGTCTGGAGGTGGGCAGCGAACAGCTTCTGCTGCAGAAGCCTCTGGGATTTGTCCATTTGCTTTCATTTTGCAGGGAAAGGAAAATAACTTTTCCACGTTATGGAGAAAGCCTGCTGGGGCTGCTGCCTTGGGGCACCTTGTCCTGAATGCAGGCTGTGGGAGCAGGTGAGCATCGCTGCTCCCTTGGGGAGCTGGAATAGCTCTGGTTTGCTATGTTGGGACTCAGGAGAGGTCCAGCAGACACCAAGCAAAGCATGATACACTGGAAACGATGTTTAACACCCGCTGGCAGAAATCCTGCCCTGCTTTCCCAAACCCAGCACCCCATCTGTGTTCCAGCTATTGGAGCGCTCTGCCTTTCCTGCAGCTGTTGCTTGCTCCAGTTCCTGGAGTCTCACCTGCATAAAGCCATTTCTTCCATCAATGAACACAGAAGAGGAGAGAGGGAGATACAGCACAGCTGTATCCCTTGGTGCCTATGCTTCTGTTTCATCCCAGAGCAGGGATGTTGATGGGGGGGTGGGAATTGTGCTGCAAGAAGGTAATGCNTTGCTTGCTCCAGTTCCTGGAGTCTCACCTGCATAAAGCCATTTCTTCCATCAATGAACACAGAAGAGGAGAGAGGGAGATACAGCACAGCTGTATCCCTTGGTGCCTGTGCTTCTGTTTCATCCCAGAGCAGGGATGTTGATGGGGGGGGTGGGAATTGTGCTGCAAGAAGGTAATGTTCAAGGTTGCTGAGGGTTTTGTAGGGCATCCTCACTGTTCCAGGGCCATAGTAAGCAATGGGATCTTGTGTTATTGCAATTCCTTGGATTGCTCCCCCAGGAGCAGAACAAAAAGGCCAAATGGAAATACGAGAACTGACAGAATCTCCTCGGAGGGGTCCTTTGCTCCCACTCCTGTCTCTGCTGGTTTCCCTTTCGCTCCAGCAGCATCCCCACTGCGTTACCATGGCCAGGTACTGTCGCTGTTTGTTCTCTCCAAAGATGCAGAAAGGTCAGGCTCAGATTTGCTAACGATCAGAGGGAGCTTGAATAACTCTGTGCTTCTCTCTCACAGACACTGTACTGGGAAGGGAGGAGGAGAAGGGGGAGATCTGTGGGCATGATCCTGACCTGCTACATTCCCTCTGCATGTGGCTCATCGTGAGGGAGGGAGGACAGCAGAGGAGGGAATGGCTTGGTTCAGCTCTGGCTGGGAGGTCTTGGCTTCAGTGAGATGCTGCTCAGCCCAGAAGAGCTTTAAAGCAAAACACAGATGTGTTCATCCTCACATCCCAGTTCCCTCTTTCTGGGGAAAAGTTATTGCTGGACCCATCTGCAAATTCAGGTTTCTGCCACCTGTGATAGATCCCAGTTTGCTCCTCAGCTGTTTTTCAGCAGAGCACATGGTTCTGGCAGGAGCTTGGGTTGCTCTGTGGCTTTGCCAATCCCTTTTCTTACCTGACCTCGCTGGAGAGAGCACCTCAGAGCAAAGGAGCAGGCTGCTGCCTCCTTGAGACCTGATGTGGAGCGATGTGGTTCTGGGGATGCTCCTGTTCCCTTTGCTTTCAAAAAGTCATGTGAGTTATAAATTTATCTTATTGCCTTTAATGTATGATGGAGGTGTGAGGAAACCAGTTGCAAAGACTCGTGTAAGCAAGTGATGGTGATGAAGGGGCACAGGCAGTGACGGAGGGAGATGGGCAGACCCTGCTCTGCAAACCCAGCACTGCTTATTCCCAGTTTCATCCGAAGGGAACAGCCCTCTCCCGGGCTGCTCGTGCTGTTTTGGTGTTGTCTGCTTTGCAGCTCTGGATAACGTCTGCAGCAGCTTGTCAGGATCTGCTCCTTGAGCCTGCCTGGTGAGGCAGGCCAGGATGCTTGTCCAGGAGCGGGGATGAGGCTGTTCTCATAGTCTGGATCCACAATTTGCTTATGGGAAACCCTCTTATAAGGCAGTGGGATATCTCTCTGATCCCCTCTTCCTGCAGTGCCTGTGGTGCTGTTATCCACAGGGACTCCACAATCCCCATGGAGAAAGTGTGTGTAAGGGAGTGCCTGTCACCTCCCCAGACCTGCAGATCCTGCGCATCCCCAGTGCTTCATTCCTCTGCTCCTGCATCCAGAGCTGGATTAGGGTCTCCTGGAGCCTGCATGCTGCTGGAGGGGTGCCAGCCAGGGACACCCATGGGGAGGAGCATGCTGTGAGCTCTCCAGTGCTTGGGGCTCCTTTCCAGCCTTGCTGCTTCCATCCCATCCAAAGCTGCTCCAAGCAGCCTCGGGGCCTGGAGCAGCCAGCTGATGCTGTCAGAAGCTGCCTGGTCAGTGCCAAGCCAAGCTGGGCAGTGCTGGGAGCACCTCCTTAGTGAGGAGCTGTGCTGGGGAAATCATGGGCTTTTGATAGTCCTGCCTTATTAAAACGCTGGGGCTGACTCCAGCCATCCCAGAGATGATGTGCTCCAGCACCTGCTGCCCAGGACTGGTCTCTTGCTTCCTCATGTCCAAGCATTAGTGAGGAGAAGGGAGTTAATGAAGACCCTAAAGCAGAGCCCAGATGCAGGGTGAGGGCTTGCTGCCTGCCAGGTGCTCAGTTGCTCCAGGGGCTCTTTTAAATGGATAATGCCACATGCAGCAGCAATAACAACTTGTTCTGCTCTTCCTCTTGAGTACAGGGAGGCTTCTTTAATTACAGGCTAAAGTGTTGCTCTGTGCTGAGCCATGGGTGTTGGTGACCGTGATGGGTGCTGCTGTGGGTGTCATCTATACCCTATTGTTGTGGTTTAAGCAGCACCATAGGGTGCAATGCTGTTACATGGGCAGCACAGGGGTCCCCTTATTTTTCATGTATTAGGGAGCAGACCATTGCTTTGCCTGGGTGGAGAAAGTGAGGGTTGATTAAAATCATGTGTCATCTCCTCTCCTTCTGGTGTCCCCATGGGCCACCACTCTTCGGTCCCAGAGCAGCTGCATCCCCCATTGGGTTGGTGAACGTGCAGCGTGCTCCCATCTCCAACAAACACGTGGAAAAGGGAGCTTAAAGTGGAAGTGTAAAACTTTACTGCTCTGATGAAATTGCTATTGCAGGCAGGGAAAGGAGTGTTGTTAAAATAAGGGAAATAAAGGGGTCTCCGGGGGCTCACTGGGGTTAGTGAGGGGATGTGCTGGGGGGTAAATGCAGATTGGAGCTTTGCGGGGAACAGAGGGGTAAGGGCTGCTATCCTCGTGCTGTAGCAGTGCTTAACCCACTCTGGGAGCCGCTCTCTTCCTGCAGAAGTGCCCATTAGATACAACTGATGCTCAGAATTTCATGCCTGCAGGCTTGAAAACAAAACCCATGATGCCACCAACGTGGTTGGAAAATGGAAGCGTGAATTCCTCCCTCTTCAGCTGGTGGAGGGGAGAGGAAGATCTCCTTGCCCCTTTCCCTGCTGCTGTGTTGGATGAGGGAGGAGCAGCATCCTGCTGGCTCCGGGCACTCCGTTATCTCCATAAGCAGCAACTCCCAGGGAATGATTAAATCAATTAATAGATTTTCTATAGCTCATAAGGAAGTCAAATGGCATTTGCATCAACGTGCCATGAGCAAACACCCCACCAGGCCGGGAGGAGCGGTAACGGCTCTTTATGCTTTTATTATCCCTTTTCACTCCTAAATCAAAATCCATCCTGAGCCCGGCAGGCAGCAGGTACTTCAGAAAATAAAACTAGCACAGTGGGAACCATAGCAGCCTCTCTAAAAGCTGGTTTTGCCACTGATTTATTTGTTTCTTGGGCTTAAATGAGAGACCAGGGCTCAGTTTGTCTCAGGTAGAGATTAGCCAAGGCTTGTCCTATGCTGCTGCCAATGACCCCAGGTCCTGTGGGCTTTGCTTTGGGCTGCTGCCCCACTCGGCTGCTGTTGGAAGGATCCAGGCATTGTGCTCAGCAGGTTTGAGGTTTTCCTCCATGGGTTTGGAGGAAGGGGATGGTTTACCCATGCCTGGAGCAGAGTGGCAGGATGCCCGGCACTGTTTGGCCAATGGGTTTGAATGGCAATAATTCTGGAAGTGTTAAATTAGAGAGTTCTGCTCTTTCTGAAACACAGCGTTTGGGGGCAGCTGTGGATCAGGCTGTGAGCTCCAGTGCTGGATGTGCAGAGCCTGGTGATGCCCAGCTTGCCGAAGCCTTCCTCTGCTTGATCTTGGGGCTGGCAAATCGTAGAATCCCAGCCTGGTTGGTGTTGGAAGGGACCTGAAACCTCCTCCAGCTCCAACCCCTGCCACGGGCAGGGACCCCTTCCACTGGAGCAGCTTGCTCCAAGCCCCTGTGTCCAACCTGGCCTTGAGCACTGCCAGGGATGGGGCAGCCACAGCTTCTCTGGGCCATCACCCTGTGCCAGCGCCTCAGCACCCTCACAGGGAACAGCTTGTGCTTTATGTCTAACCTAAGCCTCCCCTCTAGCAGAAGAGCCACGGGGGTTGTAGTAGAAGAAGTAAGAACTATTTGAGTTAAATACCCATGGAGAGGCACCTCTCTTATAAAGACAAAGAACTGAGTCAAGGGTTAATGATGGAGGGGTCCCTGGCTCTGTGGAGCTGCTCTGGGACCGGTGTGTGCTGCTTGTTGCCTGGAGCTGGGGGTCCCAGTTGCAAAGCTGGGCTCCAGTTTGCTCTCAAAGCCATCAGCATCCAGTCAGTGCAGGGACCAGCTCTGCCCCAGGAGCACTGGTGTCTTCAGGGCTTTGCTACCACCAACTGCCCTTGAGCCAGCCTGTGTTGGAGCCTTTGTGTTTTAGGAGGCAATTTATATTTGGTGTTAATCTTGTGCTTTGAAAGCGTGGTCTGCAGCATGAGGTGCCTGGAGCACTGCAGAACAGCTTTAAAATGCAATTTAAAACAGTGCTGGCTGGCAATAGGGGAGCAACTAAAAATACTCTGCTGGTGCTTTGAAAGAAAAGTGATGGGGGATGATGAGGAGGGAAAAGATGGGTTAAAAAGAGATAATAAAATAAATCAAAGCTTGTGCTGGGGTTGCGTGCATCCATCTCCTCTTCACCAGCCCATCTCCTGGGGTTGCTGGAAGAGGAGACCATGACCGAGACCATTTTGATCACTTGCAGAGTGATGGCTTATGGCAGGCCCTGTGGCACTGTCCCCATGTCCCAAGGGATCACCAGATCTCTTATGTGTGTGTGTGTGTGTGGAGGTAAGAAGTAATGAAAGTTGGTGGAAGAGCCCTGTGCTCTCACTTGCAGCAATGAAACCTTCCTGTCTGTGAATGTAAGTGTCTGTATTGCTGGGCTTCCTGCTTTTTCTTATTTATATGGAAATAGGGAGCAAAGGTGTGTTAAGGTAGAGGCAGAGCTGCAGCCTGCTCTTACAGGCGTTTCCATTGGGGCAGGGGGAGCTGCATGGGGTGGAGAAGTGGCAGAAGCCCCTTTGCAGGCTCAGCTTTTGGTCCTACAGCCAAAGTGCTGCCCTTAGGGAGGGACCCAGTGGGGCTGGTAAGGGGACATGGGGCTGGCACCCTCCATCCAGGCTGGAGGATGGCTGGTGGCACCTTGGGTGGAGACTGAGCTTTGCTTGGGACCTCTCTGGCCTCTCTCTAACCAATCTCCTCCATGAAACCTATTGGGGCATCATCCTTCCATGGGGCAGGACCTGCAGCATGCTGGGGCACGGAGCCCAGGGTTGTGGCTTTGCCGTGGCTGTCTGGGAGCAGGGTGGCCAAAGCAGTGCCTGGCTATAGGGGTGCCATGGCACTTGTGGAAGTGGTTTATGTGGCTGAGCAGCATTGCTTCCCATCTGCCAGGCCTGGTTTGGACAGCGTGAATGCCACGGCACAGATGGATGCTCGCTTTCAGCCAGGGGACTTCTGCAGAGCATTGGTCCCCATCCTGCGGTGTCCTGGCTCTAGGGAAGCTGGGGGGTCTCTTGAGCCCATGGCACAGTGGTGATAAGAGCCTGGATGGGTTGTGGCACACGGCTGGTGGCCCCATGGTGCCAGAGCTGGTTGTGCAGGTCGCAGCAGGACCTGATGGGCTCTGCCTGCTCCTGGATGCAGTGAGAGGGAGAGAAACACCACTGAAGGCTGCATGCCTGCTGCTGATTGCACAGCAGTGATGAGAGGATGGATGAATCCAGGGGGTAGATGATATCAGGCAGCTGGACATAATCTACTTTACCAGCCAATGACTTAAGGCTGCTTAAATTGGCTCATTACCAGGGAACCACTTTGTTGCCAGCCTTTTGCAGCAGCTCAGCAGCAGATCCATGGTGTAGCTGGAGCTGTACTCAAGTGTCCACTGGCTGCTTCTTGAGGCACCCGGAGATGCTGCTGGTGTGACAGGTCCCTGTGCAGCTCCTTGTGCTCTTTGCACCGGCGCATTGGCTAAGCAGGTCCGTATTTTTTCTGTATGACTTAGAATCCTAAATCCATAGGAGTTTAATGGCAAATGTGTATGGGTTTGCTGTAGGCAGCAATGGGCTGTGAATGGGTGCCCTTGAGCAGTGCAGGCACCCAGTAGGACCCGCTCCATCCCTGGAGCAGCATCCCACAGGCTGGGTGCCAAAGGGATGGAGATGGGAGGTAGAGGCCAGCTTAAGCTAATCCTGGCCTTGGACTTTCTTAGTGCTAGTTAGTGCTGGGTCCCTGGGCTGTGATTGTAATGGATTATGTGTCAGGGTGAGCCGGAGCCCGTGGCTAGTTGGCTCTTTGGTCTTTTAAACTGTTTGAATCAAAATCAATAATGAAAGTAAATAGAGGAGTTTGGGAGGGGAAGAGAAGCAAAGGGCTGGTGCTTTGCTCCCTGGGAGCCAGGGAGGTGCTGGGCTGTGGTCCTCCCTGGGAGGATGGGGTTCCCCTTGAGATAATGGGGTCCCCAGGCCAGCCCTGGATCCCAGCCACCCAAGGAGCAGGGTGGTGAGGTCTGGGTCCAGTTCCTTCTTCAAGAAACCTTTTGTTGTCCTTTTGGGGGATGTAAGCAGCCTGGAGTTGTCCTTTAGAGGAGAAAACCACAGCAAAGCAAATGATGCTTTAGAGTGAAATTAATTCAGCTGGTATTTTCAATGGACATAAGTAATGTCTTCCCATCTCTGAGCAAATTCCCTCCTTGTACCAGGGCACTCGGCTGTTAAAAGGCAGCCAGGCAGGGATATGAGTTATGTTTGAGAAGTGGGAGGGGGGAATCAACAACAAATCAGACATGTATGAACAGTGGAGGTAGATATATTGTAGAATTGCATTTTAAATGTCAGGGGGGTGTTTTGGTGCTCTCCATACTGGTCTGTGGAGCCTTGGTCTCCCTCCATCCCAGTAGAGTTGGTGATGGGCTCACATGGCTGCCTGCACCCACTAGGAGGAAAAGACAAGGGATGTGTTAGACTGAGCAGCAGTGTGAAGCTCAAACACCGGATCTACTGCTTGGTTCTCTTCCCCATCTTCTTGTCATGAAGCTGAGCAGAGTGAGACCCCTCAAGGAGGATGGAGCGGAGTGACCCAGAGATGGGGAGCTGCTCTCAGGCTCCAGCTGCACAGGGCAAGGAGGTTGGAATCAGTCCAAGTGGCCAATGGGGACATGCCCCAAAGTGCTGGGTTCTTGTGTCTCCTGAGGGGTTTTAGCTCTGTTTGAAAAGCTCACCCTAAGCGTCCATATGATAGGATGGCACCCTGCATGCTACATCCATGCTTGTGAAGTGCTGTTGGAAAAAGTCCAGAGGAGGCCACGAGGATGGTCAGGGACTGGAGCACCTCCTGTATGGAGACAGGGTGAGAAAGTTGGGACTGTTCAGCCTGGAGAAGAGAAGGCTGCGTGGAGACCTCAGTGCAGCTTCCAGTATCTGAAGGGGGCCTATAGGGATGCTGGGGAGGGACTCTTCATTAGGGACTGTAGTGACAGGACAAGGGGTAACGGGTTCAAACTGAAACAGGGGAGGTTTAGATTGGATATAAGGAAGAAATTCTTCACTGTGAGGGTGGTGAGGCACTGGAATGGGTTGTTCAGGGAACAGGCTCCATCCCTGGCAGTGTTCAAGGCCAGGTTGAACAGAGCCTTGGGTTGTTCAAGGCCAGGCTGGACAGACCTGGTTTAGTGTGGGGTGTCCCTGCCCACAGGAGAGGTTTGGAACTGGATGATCTTGATGTCCTTTCCAACCCAAACCTTTCTATGATTCTATGAGATGGCTCCCAGTGTGAGCAATGGGTGTGTGTGTGTGTGTGTGTGTGTGGCATGGGGAGGATGCTCAGNTCAAGGCCAGGCTGGACAGACCTGGTTTAGTGTGGGGTGTCCCTGCCCACAGGAGAGGTTTGGAACTGGATGATCTTGATGTCCTTTCCAACCCAAACCTTTCTATGATTCTATGAGATGGCTCCCAGTGTGAGCAATGGGTGTGTGTGTGTGTGTGTGTGGCTTGGGGAGGATGCTCAGCACCCTAAACCATGATGCCTGAGCAAGGAGACTCCTTCCCATCTGCTCCTTCTCCTGTGGCACAGCCTGGCCTTTGCAGCATCTCTTTACATCATCTCCACTGGTGCCAGCAGTGTTGGACAGCCTGCAGGGAGTCCCCAAGCCATAGCTGTGATGGAGATGCTCCATGGAATGAAATGCTGTTTTCTCAGTTCTTTCCACTGCTGCGCAGTTGCCCTGAGGCATCTGGCATTGAACTTCATGCTTGTGTCCAGGTCTGCACATGCAGCAGAGCTCACCCATGCTCTGTCCTGGCTCCCATTCCTGGAGGCTTCAGTGGCAGGAGTTGGGATGCCTGCCTGGGGATGTTTTCATTCAGGAAGGTATTTTAAAGACAGGTGCATCATTAGAGAATTCCCTTGGGTTTTGACCAAATGGGAGCATATGGGCTGTTGACTATGGCACTGGTTTCACAGAGAAACCATTTCTTCTTCCTCCAGACATCACCCTTAGGGGATGCTTTCTTTTTTTCCCCGATTTCATCCAATTACTTAGCTGTATGCTCTTCTGAAGCACCATAAATAATTCTCCTCCCTCTGCTGTGTTTACCAGCATGTCTCATGAAATCCAGTAAGATATGATTGATTGCAATCATTATTTCCTAGTGCTGCTATGAAAACCTCCATCAGGTTCAGTGATTGCCTTTAAAGAGTGGCTGCCGCTCAGGGAAACTGTCAGAACCCTGCCCTACTTTAGCAAACTCCAGTTAATCTGTTGATCAGTTTTAGTTGGATTTTCTTGCCCATCATTGCTGCCTATCAAAGGTAATGAGGGTATTTCTCCTTTGCGACGAGCAGCTTGCTCGCTATTTAAGAAGGGGCTCGCAGGACTACTCCATGCTCTTGAGTTGGGGTTGGGTTTACCCTGCCTGCCTGCAGCGCTGGTTGCAAGTCTGCTGGGGATCTTTGTCACTGGATGCAGTGTGGGGAGCTGTGGGTACCGGCCGGGCTCTGCCATCTCCAGATCCCCATCACACCCCAAAGCAGCCGTTCTCCGGGTGTCGGGGTCTCTGCTGCAGGTTAACAGAGTAATCCTGGTTTGAAAGGAGCCACTTCAGCGCTTTTCCTCCTCTCTTTTGGTTTTAATGAGACTCAGCTTTCCCAGAGATGTCATAATCGTTGCCAAAAATGCCAACTCCTTCCTGTTATCCCCCTTAAGCTTCTGGAACAACAAAAACAACAGGAACTGAGAAAGAGAGGTTTTGATGAAGAAGGGCTTCGACTTTATCTCCAAGAGCAAGGGGAGGGCTGGAGGGAGCTGTGCCCTTGCCTGCTCTGCTCTCTGGCAGGGTGCTTGGAAAGATAACGCAGGGAAGGCTCAGGTTTACTTATTTGATTACTATTTTTTACTTAGGATTGGGGCTGAGTTTTGGTTTCTTCATTGGAGAAGGAAAATCTCTGCTCGCTGTTGACAGCAAAGCTCAGAGCTTTGAAAAGCATCCTGGAATTGCTCAAAACTGGCTGGGAAATTGGATGGAGGCAGTGACATGAGGGGAAATCTCAGGGAAGGCAGCGGGAGAGTGTGTGTGGGGGGGAGATGGACAGCTTGCAGCCTGGGATCCAGGGGTAACTGTTTCATTCCAAGTGGGAATATCCTTATCCCTCCTTTGTGATCTGGGAGCAGAGCTGTCTTGTCAGCCATGCTTCCCTGGTGAGGACTTGGAACAGGCATCCTTGGCTTGGTTGCCTGAGGTGTGGATGGAGCCCAAGCAGTAGGAAGTCTCTATTGCTTGCTCCTCACTGAGCATGGGGCAATCCCTGGGGAGCTTTTCCTGGGTGGTAGGGATGCAGTTGAGCACCCCTGGGTGCTCTTTAGGGACATCAGCTCACTGCTGCTGCTGGAAACGTGAGACCTATGTAGCTCCATGGCTCAGTTTCCTTCATCCCCCTGCCCAAGCAACATAAAGCTGAATGGGCCCACAGGACCCATCCCCACAGGACCCATCCCCACAGGACCCATCCCCACAGGACCCATCCCCACAGGACCCATCCCCACAGGACCCATCCCCACAGGACCCATCCCCACAGGACCCATCCCCACAGGACCCATCCCCACAGGACCCATCCCCACAGGACCCATCCCCACAGGACCCATCCCCACAGGACCCATCCCCACAGGACCCATCCCCACAGGACCCATCCCCACAGGACCCATCCCCACAGGACCCATCCCCACAGGACCCATCCCCACAGGACCCATCCCCACAGGACCCATCCCCACAGGACCCATCCCCACAGGACCCATCCCCACAGGACCCATCCCCACAGGANCGACCCGTCCCCACGCGAACCATCCCCACAGGACCCATCCCCACACGACCCATCCCCACAGGACCCATCCCCACAGGACCCATCCCCACAGGACCCATCCCCACAGGACCCCCCATGTTTGTTCTGCAGGGATGAGCTCGGTGCCTCTGTCTGCGTTTTAATCAGGGCCCAGAGCTGTTCCTCTGCCCAGGCTTTTCAAGCAGCCATTTCCATTTCAAATGAGCTGCACCACTAAACAGGCCTTTGTGGTTAACCCAATGCAGCCCTGCTACAAACTGGGGCAAGGGCCCAGGCCTGAGCGGCGACAGCAGCAACTCTCAGCAGCTCTCCCGTTGTCTTCCCAGGCATGGGCTTGCATCTCCAAGGATGTTCAAAGCATGTCCAAGGCCAGATTGGACACAGGGGCTTGGAGCAAGCTGCTCCAGTGGAAGGGGTCCCTGCCTGTGGCAGAGGCTGGAGCTGGAGGAGTTTTAAGGTCCCTTCCAAAACAAACCAGGCTGGGATTCTATGCTCTTCCTGGAAAACCAGCATGGCCTAATCTCCCCCCTTCCCTTTCCCCCTCTCCACCCTCAAACAAGTTGGAATCCAAATCTTTAGGCCAGGGGTACCACTCCATCCATGGAAATGGGGTGGTTGTGGTTTAAGCCCTTCTGGGCAGCCATAGGGGCTGTATCAGGTTCTTTTCCTGACCTCCAGGCTGACCCACAGGCACAGGACCATGCAGTGAGGGATGCACAATCTCTGTCTCACTCAAAACCTAACGCCTGCATATTTGTCGCACTGATGCAGACCCCTCCATAGAGCTGGAGAACCAAGCACAGCATCTGGAGCTGGAGTTAGCTGTGATTTACTGGGAGAGTGGGGAGGGAGCCAGGGATGCATCTCTGCAGCAGCGGGAGCTGTTGCCATGAGCCGGTTCCCACCATAGACGTACACATCGCTCTCATCTGGACACCAAACCCATCTAGAGCTCACACTTTGTGCTGTTTGATGCGCTCAGCAGATCAGGTTGGCTCCTGCAGTGAGGAGAAGCCTGTGCTGGGGCTGACCCTGGCACTTGATGCCCTTGGGAACAGCCCCACTCCATCCCACTGCTAGAGCTGAGCTGGGTGCAGGTTGCTGGGGGGGATACAGCCACCCTCCGGCTTTGCACGGCCTGTTTTGGTGTCTCTTTGGAGATGTGTGATGTGCCCCTCACTCCCCATAGCCACCGAGGTGTCCAGCACCACCTGCCCAGCTCCTGCTGCTCCCTCAGTTGAATGTGTGCTGCCTTCTGAAAAGCACATGTGAGTGGAATGGGGGAGATAAGCAAAACGGGAGAAGTTCAGGGGATTATGCACTGATTAAGTTATTACCAGTGTGAAATGAGCAGCGCTGAGATGAAACAGGAGCTTTATTTTCTGTTCTCTGGCTTCAGGCTCAGGGCTCCTGTCACTAAGACCACACATCAAACTGGGAGCCTGCAGCTCCTGTATCCCCCGGTGCTTTCAATGTGGCAGTGGGTCGCTGCTGTGCAAACACATAGGAAGCAGAGCATTAAATGGGGCTGGGAATTGGGGACCTTCCCTGCTGTGGGGGGTTTGCAGAGGTGCAATGCTTGAGAGAGCTATACCCAGTGCTGGGGCACCCACACCATAGCAGATGTGGGTAGTAAAGAAACTCCCTGCAACAGGAAGATCCAGTGCTGCTGGGAGGATGTGCTGGGGGGAGAACCACCTATGGGCTTTTGCTTAAGCATCCCCAGCATGCCAGGCTGCTGGCAAAGGCAGGATGCTGGGCTAGGAGGGTCTTGGAGAGAGGAAAAAAGAAGTTCAACAGGAATGGCTGGGTTTTGTGTTTGAGAATGAAGTTGGTTTCCTGTGAGCACTCGGGACAGGCTGGGTCTGGGGGACAAGTCAGGAGTTAATGCTGGAGAGGCAGGGGAGGAAGCTGGATCCAGAGCTGGTTTAACCACTGGTTACCAGGAGCTGCAGCAGCCCAGCTGGATGTGGGCACAGGCAGGGAATAACCCATGCTTGGGAAGGACAATGGGGCTTTGGGTCTGTTGGCAAAGCGAGGGAGGGAATGTCAGGACAGCAGGGCACCAAGATAGTCCATAAGCCAGTGATCCCATCAGTGGGGCTGGGAGCACAGGACCACGGGCAGCTTTGGGGCTGAAGCTGTGGGGAGTGGGATTTTCTTGGTGTGACAGAGCAGTGCCCAGCCCGTGATGTGTCTCACCTTGCTCTTTGTGTGCCTGCAGTGATGGGTGCACTGGAGTCCCGAGGGGTGCTGCGGCGCATGAGCGACATGCTGGAGATGCTGATGAAGAGGATGGACATCCTGGCCAGGCTGGAGAATAGCACTGACTTCCACAAAGGGGATGAAGCACGATTCCCTCTGGACAGGTCAGTCAGCCGTGCCAATGCCCAATAAGGGCCCTGTGGAATGGCTCGGGGGGGGATTGCAGGGGCAAATGACCCCCAGTGTGCTCTGAGGTGTTGGGCTGAGCTGCTCTGCAGGGATGATGGAGGCCATGGGGCTTGGGCAGAACCTCTGCAGTCTTGTTGTTTGCCATGTCTGAAACCCTGTTCTTTTGGGATTTCTGAAATTACTGTGATTTTGGGGGGTTCCTATAGCACCTCTCCAGCTAAAACACTGCTACAGGGTGTCTACAAGCTGCTGGTGTGGAGGGTGTCTCGGGTGGAACTCAAGGTGGGACTCACTGGTGGCTAAAGCAGTACCTGGTGCTTGGGCTGAACTTGCTGCCATGAGGATGGTTTCTTTGTGCCCGTATCCCCTGAGTAGTTATGGATGTGGTTGTTGTTTGGAATCCCCGGCTGATCTGCTCAGCCTTGGAGTCAAGATAGGCTTAGAATAAACTAGAAGCAAACTGTTGGGTCCTGAAATGCTCACTGGGCAGAGCTGGTGTCCTGATGCACACACTGCATCCATCCGGGCCAGCTTGAGAACTGCTGTCAGACGTCCCCATCAGGACATGCTGGTTTGCTAAAGAGACGTTTCCCTTTGCTTTGAGAGACTTTAAACATTTATTAATCCTAATGTGGCTGTCATGCCAAGGTCTGCAAAAATGAGAGCTAAAGCAACTTGAAGTGATGTGGACTTGTGCCATCCAGAGGGACATGGACAGGCTTCAGAGGTGGGACCGTGTGAACCTTATGAAGTTCAACAAGGGCAAATGCAAGGTCCTGCACATGGCTTGGGGCAATCCCAAGCACAAACACAAGTGGGGCCAAGAATGAATGGAGCAGCCCTGAAGAGGACTTGGGGGTGTTGGACGATGAGAAGCTCCCCATGACCCGGCTTCAGTGTGCGCTTGAGCCCAGAACCCCCTGTGGAGAAGAGAAGGGGAGACCTGAGAGCAGCTCCAGTGCTTAAAGGGGCTGCAGGGAACCTGGAGAGGGGCTTGGGACAAGGGCCTGTAGGGACAGGCCAAGGGCAATGGCTTGAACCTGCCAGAACAGAGGAGACTGAGCTGAGCTCTGAGGCAGAAGCTGTTCCCTGTGAGGGTGCTGAGGTGCTGGCACAGGGTGATGGCCCAGAGAAGCTGTGGCTGCCCCATCCCTGGCAGTGCTCAAGGCCAGGTTGGACACAGGGGCCTGGAGCAAGCTGCTCCAGTGGAAGGGGTGCCTGTTTGTGGCAGGGGTTGGAGCTGGATGAGCTTTAAGGTCCCTTCCAACACAAACCATTCTATCTGTGAATATGGAGGGGCAGAGATGAAAAGACTGAGCGGCAGTGCTTGGGACAACCTTTGCAGTGCAGAAATCAGTGTAGGTTTTGCTCAGGTGGAGTCACAGGTGACGTGTGAGGAGTGGGTGGCAGGGACGTGACAAGCAATGGTCACACTGCCCTGTTCCATGTCACCAGAGCTGGAGTGCATCTTGATGGCTCCCACCTCTCATTCCCACCTCTGCCTCCTGCTCTGACTGCTTTCAACAGGTGCCCCGGTTCCTGTGCCTCCCTGTTTCCATCATCACTTCCATTTCTCTCTCTGGCATTCCTTACATGGCTCTTCGGCGCCTACGATGGAAAACAGCGTAAGTGAACCTCTAATTAAAGGCTGCGCTGTGCCATACTGCATGCTAACTCTGCACAGGCAGCATGGAGCGCATGGTCTTGCCTTTTAAGTAACATCATTTCAACCCCTGAAAGAATGTAGAATCATAGAATGGTCAGGGTTGGAAAGGACCTTATGATCATCCAGTTCCAACCCCCCTGCCATAAGCAGGGACACCTCACACTAAACCATGCCACACAAAGCTTCATCCAACCTGGCCATAAACACTGCCAGGGATGGAGCACTCACAACTTCCAGTGCCTCAGCACCCTCACAGGAAAGAATTTCTTCCTTATATTCAATCTAAACCTCCCCTGTTCAAGTTTGAACCCATTACCCCTTGTCCTGTCACTGCAGTCCCTGATGAAGAGTCCCTCCCCAGCATCCCTATGTAATTTACCTTGGTGCTGAGGATTTTGTCGTTCTGAGGCTGGATGGTACCCAAGTGTGCAAGGAGGACAGCAGTAACCCAGAGAGGAATGGGCAGGCCTGTTACAGCCAGTGACTGGAAGGTGATCGCTCACATTTGATGATTTTCTTGGCCATTCTCCTATTGAAAGAACCAGTAATTTCAGGTGATGGTGACTCTGTGCTGCAGCAGATCAGAGAGAAACTTAAACACATTTGTGTGTGCTGGCAGCAGGCACTGCAGATGGGATCTTGTGTTTGAGATCTGCCGTCTGGCTGGTGACTCCAGGGCTGTCACTTGGAGAGGCTGCAGAGGGATAGGAGCTTATGGATCCAACACGTCAAAACAGCCTTGGGTTTGTGTATGTGCTGAGATGGGCTTGAGCGGTGAAGGTTGTCT
Organism: Agapornis roseicollis; assembly: GCA_002631895.1. Classification (NCBI taxonomy): domain Eukaryota; kingdom Metazoa; phylum Chordata; class Aves; order Psittaciformes; family Psittacidae; genus Agapornis; species Agapornis roseicollis. The sequence continues at coordinate 27,683 of NDXB01005755.1, read as the reverse complement.
TAATTTTCAGGAAGAGAAAATCAGGGACAACTTTATCACCTTTTGCTCCTTATCAATTACCCCTGAAGTGCATTCAAGCCCCTTCACTCCATCCTGCATCAAAACTGACCTGTGTCATCTCCTCACCTAGAGCCTCTGAAGATCACGATTGGTCATGGGGCAGAGCAGCTCCAGATGAAGCAAGTATTGTGGGCTCTTGTGGATGGGTTTTTGCTGTGATGCTCTCTATGAAGCACTGACAGCATCTGCAAGTACTTGGGAAGAGTTTCCCAGGTGTTCCCCTCCTTCTGCAGGAGTGTCCGGGGTCTGTGGTTGGAGGAGATGTGTTGGAAGTGTTAGAGCTGGGCTGGGTCTCAGTGGGTTTGTGTGGCTCTGTTTACTGTCATGTTCCCTCATCTGTAGTGCCCATTCTTGGCTCATCCCAGTCCCTGTGCTCCTTTGTAGGGTGCACAAGACAGCTGGAAGGGTGCAGAGCCCATGCACCCTGTCTGCTGCCTGGCTCTGGGCTGACCTGCTGCTCTGATGGATGATGCTCTCCAGAGCTTCGTGGAGCATCCCAGGGGAATCAAGCAGCAGCTGGTGCAAAACCTGCTCTGAGACCCTGCAGAGTGGGTGCTGAGGTCCCTGTCACTTTGGGGATGACCCCCAGGAAGCCCTATGCTGAGGGGGATTGAGCACCATGAACTACACTGGGACCAAATGGCTTCTGCTGAACCCAGGTCAGCCCCATTGCAGCAGAGACACCCTTGTGCTGTTCAGTATTAGGAGCGTGGGACTCCACCGAGGGCTTGTTTCCGCCTTCCCTCCCTGTCTGTGTCTCTTTGATCACCAGTGACTGACTTGAAGCTGTCAGCAAGAGATAATACAATTAAAGGGTGCTGATTTCAAAGGGATTTTGTTCTCTAAAGCAGCTCTGGTTAGCACGGCGGCTGCCTTCGTCTCCCCTGCTCAGCAGAGCTGTGAGCATGGGCTTTGCCATTCCACTTCCACAAAAGTGGATTAATCCTTGTTTTCACAAAGCACTGTCCTGCTTAGCACTGGATCCTGACACAGTCAGGAGGGCTTGGTTTCGCAGAGACCAGATGAAGAACAAGGAGGTGAAGGCTTCTGTGTGCTTTATGGAATAGCCCATGAGCACTATCCCTTTCCAGCACTGCTCCAGCCAAGGGCAGGGGTGGCTTTTCCCCTTGGAAGCACAAGGAGGAATTTAAATCTAGGGGATATAATTAATGACCTGCCTTGGAAAGCCTCCCAGCTGCCCAGGCAAGCAGCTTTATGTGGCCAAAAGTTGCTCCAGGATCTTCCTTGCTCTATAGATGCTATCTGATTGAATACTGTACATGTGCCTCTATATGTAACCTACCAGCCCTTTGCAGTGCTTTGAATATAACTCTTGGAAAACCCAAATGTCCAACCTCCTCCTTAGAAGAGCTGCCCAGGGGGTTTGTGGGATGTGATCTTGGGGTAAGAAGACACAGGCTGCACCCATAAATCCACTTGCTGTGCCACTGGGTGTTGCTGCACCCCTTCTCCAGCCCTCCCTGTGCTCTCTGCTGCCTGCACCCTGCCTGCACTGGGAAGGTAAGTGATGGGTTCCCTAATGACAGGCAGCAGCCTGCCAGTCAGCTGCAGAAAAATCAATACCACTGTTAATTGAAGGCAACCCTTATAACTCATCAGAGAGGAAGAAAATTAGAAGTACTTATGGAAGCTTCCTGGAGAGCTATTTACTGGGCTAGGGTAATACTAGTTTGCAGTGGAAGTGTTGCTCTCCTGCTGGAAAAGGCTTGGAAGGGAGGGAAAGAATCCAAAGTGGCTGACCCAGCCAGTGCTGGGGCTCAGAGAAGCCCTTTCCAGGAGCTGGCATGTCCCTGCCCACCCCATGCCCACAGGGATGTGGCAGAGGGGAAGGCTGGGGTCTGCAGCGCTGGCATCCCTGGTCATCCCTCATCCCTAACATAGTGGTTAGCCTGCAAAGGGTGTTATTTGCTAACGACTGATTAATCGTCAAGCTTAATTACTGCCAAGGCTCAGTTAATTTCCACACACTTTAAGTATTTGTTCTTGTAATCATTACATGACTCCATATTCCCCCAGTAATTGAAAGTCACCCAATATGACACTAAATGGGTGATGTTCCTGCATCCTGCCAGCTTAGCTCAATTAATTCCTGGATCGTTGCTGTCGGTGAGCTGGCTTTAGTAAAATCACTGCCAGATGCTGCTGTCCCCTGCGATCCAGGTGAGTCCCAAGCAGTCTTGGACCCCTCTGTACATGGTCCCCTTGGCGTGCTGCACGTATCAGTGAGGGCATCTGCAAGGTGAGGCTGATGTCTGTGGTGTGAAAGCTGGAGCAGGCAGAGCCTGTGGGAAAGGTGCTCTCCTGGTGCTCTCCTTCCTCACAGGTAGCACAACCCATTCCACCCTGGCACACGTGGTGAGATGTTTCTTGTCGGCTCCTGTAGACATCTCCAGCCCAGTCCTGGATGCTTTCAGGATTAGCCTGGGGGGATGAGCACAGAACAGGGGTTCAGTGAGGATCCCTCAGTCTGGGATCCCCACCAGAGTCAGGGAAGGACATGCATAGGGAAAGTGATGCTTGGACAGTCAAGATAAGGTGCCTTTCTCTGTAAGGCAGAGCAGAGAGGTGGCTGTGTACCACAAACAGCATCCATCCATGTGCTCCCACCTTACCCAAGGGGCTCTGGGCTCATTGGAAGAGACTCGTGGCTGGAGCAGCAAAAGCCCTGCATCATCTCCAGGCATCTCTCCCTGCTGCTTTCTGCTCTGCCTTGGGTCTTTGGGTAGAAACCCCCATCTTCAGAGTCAAATGTCAGCACAGACATTGTAATGAGCAAGTTGAAATCCTCTGGTAAACTGCTCTGTGCAAATGTTGCATTTGTTGATGTATTAGCTTCAAAACATCTGCTTTTCTCCATCTGTATTGGCCTTCCCAAAGTCACTGCTTTCACCAGTTAATAGCAAGAAATATCAGATGAGCAAGCAAATATGTTTAGAGCTTGTACTACGGAGACAACACACAAATAGAAAGAGATTCATCTTTTCATAATGACACTTTTAGAAAAGGCAATAAAAATACAGTGCCTTGTAAAAGGATAAACAGGCTGAATCTGAGCTGCTGCTGAGGGGTTGGGGACAAGAGACAAAGTGAAGGGAACCAAATTAATGCATAAAGAAGTAAAGGAAAACTCAACCTCCAGCTATATTATATGGCAAATGGTCTGCCAGTGGGGAAAGATACATCTTAATAGCAGTTTTTGAAATGAGATGAATACTGTATATGGTGCATTATAAGGCACAGCATGATCTGAATTTTAATCAACACGGGGAAATATAAATCTGAAAATAATAAAGAAGAAATCAATATTGATGGTTAGAAGTAAAAGGGCTGTATTTGCTGTAGTAAATGGTTTTAAGGTCCCAGGGAAAAAATTGTTCTAGAAAACCCATAGTAATTTACCATAGTTTCAATGGCTGGCACAGCCCCAGTGCATTTTGATGGCATTTATATTGTCACTATAGAAAAGTTTAAAAAGCAACAAGAAAAAAAAGAGGCAAAATAAAGCCCATTGCTGCTCCCTGGGCAATGGTAGCACTGGAAACCAGTGCTTTCCACTGGGTTGGTGGAGGCCATGCTGACATCTGAGGTCAGGAGGAGACACATGGTGGGCTATTCCCCTCCTGGTTAGCTATCACTGAGCAGAACGTGCCACTTACCTTGTCCTGCTCCGTGTCTCCAGTGACTGAGAACAAGGCATCAAATTCCGATGAGCTGCAGAAAACCTTTTCCCATTAGAGGTTTGGTTTTAAGTGTCTTATTTTCTTGTCCTCTGCCCAGGTGATACCTGGGTGTAATGGCAGGTGATGTGACTTCTGCTTCACTTTCTTGTCATCCCTTCAATACGTTAAATGAAATTTGCTGCTCAAGTGATGGCCTTGTTGCCCAGCAGATAAAAACACTGAGGTGGCTGACTTGGTGCTGCCCATGTTAGTGCTAACTCTGAGGCCCATCAGTGCTCCCAGTGTGGAGCTTTTCAGCCTGGAGAAGAGAAGCTGCATGGAGACCTCAGAGCAGCTTCCAGTGTCTGAAGAGGGTCTACAAGGATGCTGGGGAGGGACTCTTCATCAGGGACTGTAGTGACAGGACAAGGGGTAACGGGTTCAAACTGAAACAGGAGAGGTTTAGATTGGATCTAAGGAAGAAATTCTTTCCTGTGAGGGTGGTGAGGCACTGGAATGGGTTGGCCAGGGAGGTTGTGAGTGCTCCATCCCTGGCAGTGTTCAAGGCCAGGTTGGATGAAGCCTTGAGTACCATGGTTTCGTGTGAGGTGTCCCTGCTTATGGCAGGGGGGTTGGAACTGGCTGATCTTGAGGTCCTTTCCAACCCTGACTATTCTATGATTCTATGATTCATAATCCTTGGCTGAAGTCCTGGGGATTTGGAGAGTCACAGAATCCCAGCCAGGTTTGTGTTCAAAGGGACCTAAAAGCTCATCCAGTTCTAACCCCCTGCCACGGGCAGGGACCCCTTCCACTGGAGCAGCTTGCTCCAAGCCCCTGTGTCCAGCCTGGCCTTGAGCACTGCCAAGGATGGGGCAGCCACAACTAGTGGATCCAAGTTAGAAAACTGGTGTGCTGAGTAAGGGTGACGAGCAGGCAGTGGTGGGAGATCTGAGTCTGGCTCCTGGTTTTGGAGAGATGTTTCCCACTGGTTTTGCATCTTCTTAATATGTGCCAAGAGCCACAGTGGGCATCTTTTGTGTCACTTTGCAGTAATCCTCTGCAATTCAAGCAGAGCCTTGCAGTGCCCATGAGATGTGGCTGTCTTGTTTGGGAGAACTGGAAGAGCTGCCTGTGATTATCAGACAGGCATTTTACACCAAAGGGCTCTGAGGGGAAATGTGTGTGTTTGGGGACAACTGTGGCTTACAGGAGCTGGGCAAGCTGGCCAAAGTGCTGGGCCAGATCCATCACCTGGTGCTGGATCCACCCTGGCTGTCGCTGGAGTTCTGACAGGACTTAGGCTGGCTGTGAGGCTGAGCCTGGAAGAAGGCTGCTTATTTAGGATAATGATCCTGATTTGAGTGTGCTCATGGGTGCCCAGTGCTCTGCTCTGCCTGAGATGAGGTCTGGAGATCATCAGAGAGCAGATGGGGACCCAGGCTGCTGTTGACTTTTGAGATTCACCTCATTACTTGGCTGCCAGGGAGCAGGTTTGGACCCAAGTGAGAATTAGGATAGCTTCTAGAAGGAGAATTGGACAGCGGGCTAATCAGGGTGCTCTGAAATGTGGGAGCAGGGCTGCTGTGGATATCCTCTGAGGATCATCACCAAGCCAACATCCCTCTCCTGTTGTTTGAGCAGGAGGTTGGCCTCACTGACTCCAAATTCACTGCATCCTTGTGACATCTGCTTCTGAGCTGCCCATCCCAGCCATACCCTGGTTACTGAGTGCCTGTGCATCACCTGCATGGTCTCATGGCTCTTGCTGGTGCAAAAGGCTTGCAGGAATGGGAGCTGTGAGCTGGGCGAGCTGTGCAGCCCTTAGACCAGGAGCATTCTATCTTCTTGGAGCCGTGCTGTCAAGCAGAGCTTGTCACAGGCCATTTTTGTTCCTGTATTTTTCCATGGCCTCCTGAGCAACCTCCCCACTGCAGCAGTTATAGTGGCTGGCAGATCCTGATACCTGGGGTTTATTCTCTGCAAAGGTTGGAAGTTACTCGGGGGCAATGATGTCCTCTGCATTTAGTTATTGTTTCTTAAAAGCCGAAGATCTGTGGCTCTCTGTGGAGGTATGCAGGCTGAATATTGATGGCCATAAATCACGCCAGGAGGAAAAATGCGGGCTGCTTGCTGCTAGCGAATGGACTTTAAATCAACAACTGAAGCAGTATCGGTTCATAAACCATGGGGTTTTTTAGCCTTGAGGACAGAGGGACTTTAAATCCCAGCCTTCAGGTTCACTGATCTGCTGGAGAGCAAATGTAAAGCTTCACAAGGATGGACCTGATGTCAGCACATATTTTTTGTGCCCAGAGTACTCCAGGTAGCCCTTTTGGATTTGCTCACTGGGTATGACATTTCCTTGTATTATAATGATCCCAGCAGCAGCAGCAAAAAACTTATGACCCAGATGCTGCAGAAGGGAAATTGTTTACTGCTATAACTGCACTCGTTGGGACGTGGTGGTTGGTTGTGATGGAAATGGAAGGCAAGATGCTGGAGGTGGAGAGCCTGCTCCTTATCAGGGCACTGCTGCTGCTGGGTTGAGTTCTCTTGCCCTTTTGTAGAGTACACCAGGTTTTAATTGACACCCAGCTTCTTTCCAGTGCTCGGTGTGTTATGTAGATGAGTTTAATGGTGCTGTTTACCCAGGCTGGTATTGATTGCAGGGTTGAATTCAATAGATGGCATATGCAGCAATTCAGACTGGGGGAATCTGATCTCAAGCCATAGTGGAAGGTGCCTGTGGGCTTTGTGCTGGAACAGCAACACCCGGCTCATGCAGTGCTGGTGATGCTTACCCTGGTGCTCTGCCCCTTGCCAGGAGGCCTGGGAATGCTCTTGCTGAAACCTTTGGTGGATGGGGTGATGTTATCCATGTGTCCTGGGTGTTTTGCATCTCTCTGCAGCCTGCTCTAGGCACCCAAGCTTCCTCAGCCCTCCTCCAGTTTTCCCTTCCTTTGTCCCTTCCCTGTTTTTCCCAGCACAGCTTCCACAGCAGAGGATTTTCAAACCCAGCACATCCGAAATAAGGAGAGCAATTTTTTCCAGCCTATTTAACATTTCCCCGTGTCAGATGCACAGATGTACCCGTGTTTATCAGCACACTGTGAAAAAAAGGCAGAACACTGACTTGCACAGGTTTTAAATCAAACCTTTTGGAAGGCAGTGAGTTCTTTGGCCAGTATGCACTGGACCAAGCATTCCCATATTGCATCCTGGAGCCAAGTTCAACCTGTTGGCAGGTCCCAAGGGTGGCAAGTTTGCTATAAGCATCCCTGGGTGTCACCGGTGGGAGACATCAAGTTTTTGAGGGTTGATTTGGTTTTGTTTTCCCAGGTTCCAGCCAGCAGCTGGCCTGATGGAGAGGATCCAAGCTATAGCTCAGAACGTCTCAGACATCGCAATAAAAGTAGATCAGATTCTCCGGAACAGCCTCCTGAATGGGAAAGGTGAGTGTCCCTGGGGTCCCCATGCTCCAAGCCTCCTGCATGTTAAGCAGTTGCAATAGGGAGGGCCAGCCAAGCCTGCCATGAAAAGCTTGGCAGCAGCACAGGGGTGTGGATGCTCATCTGAGGTTACTCATTCGTCCCAGTCTGCAGGACTAAGGAGGGCACCTGAAGGCCTTTTGCAGAGCTCCTAGGGCTGTTTGTGTCCGGCTCTGTGTGATGCAGCGCATGGGCACACCATCTTCTTGAGGGAGAGGACTTCCAGAGCGTGGTCCAAGCTTCCTCAGGGCTTTCCAGGACTCTCACCCTACTGTTAGAGCCAGGAAGGCTGGAAGAACTGGAGGCTGCACAGGGAATCCCTCTCCGGGGTCTCTGACAGCAGTAGTCTTCTCCTATGGGTGATGCCTCGATTGGGCAGGAAGACTTCAGAGCAGGGAAGATCAGCCTGCAGAGGGAACAGACCTGGGGCAAGGGGCATGAATGGTGACAAAGCTGAATTGCTGTCAGAAGGAAATGCGACAGGATTAAGGGCAGAGTTAAAGAGGAGGAGCAGTGCCAGCAGAAACACCGGGGTAGAAAAATGTGGTGGTTTGGATCCAAAGCCCAGGGGCTTGGATCCAGCACCAGGAGAGATGTTCCCATCCCACTCTGGCAGTGCTGGCAGAGCACCTGGGGTCTCCAGGTGTTTCTCTGCATGGTTGCATGGTTCCAGGGTTTGGACTGGCATCCCAAGTAGGAGACGATTCCTTTGCCTCTTCTACCTCATGCTTTCTCAGTTATAGGCTAAGGCTGAAGGGAAGTGTGGTGTCTTTTGTTAATCTAGAGGAATATAAGATTCTATTGCCTTTATAGCCTTTTCTGTGCCTTATCCCAGGGCTGACCCTAGGGCTGAGTGTCCTCTCAGCAGCTCAGCAGGACAATTTTCATTGCAAGTTTAGAGTGTGAAGGCTGCCAAGTGCTTCCTTAGATACTGCAGCTTGCTTAAGGATGATTAATAGGAGCATGGAGAGCTGGGACCCGGGGTCTAGACCTGGCTGGGAGGAGCAGGGCAGTGTTATAGAGAGACCTGCTGAGGTTTAGGAAAGGGGAATGTGCTGTTGGCATTGAAGTAGGGCTGGATGGGGTCCTCTGTGTCCTCCCTGACCGCGGGGAAGATGCTTCATATCTTGATGTCCTGCTCCATCAAGTGGGATGGGGCTGTTTGCCTGCCCAGCTGTGATGCCTGGGAATGTGCTCTGGGGCAGGCAGCTCCACCCCATCCCCTCCCATCCCCGTATTTGTAGCGGTTCTGCTGGCACATCCTGGCTCTCCCCACACCCAAATTGTCTTTCTGCAGTGGCGGAAGGCAGGAGGGACCAGTGTGAGGTGCCCAGGGACCCCAAGTACCCTGACTGCGCTGGGAAAGTGGAGGTGAGTCGGGATCCCCTGTCTGGGAGAGGGTCTTGGGCTGGGGTGGAAGCTGCTGGGAAAGGCAGAAAACCACAATCACAGGGGTTAAACTGGGAAGGTCGGTGGGGAAGGGGATGTTATCGGGAAGGAAACTGCTTTAAAACAGGAAGGGTGCAGACTATTGCAGAGCAGAGCCAAAAATGTGGAAAGCAAAGCATGGCTGTGCTGCAAGGAGAAACCACAAGGGAGGTGTCCAGCCTCTTCTAGGAGTCTTTGCTGTATGAGTGTGACTGTTTCCCATCAATCATAAGGCAAATGCCTTTAGTTCTAGTGCACGAAGCACTGAAATCGCAGTACCCGGGGTGTGCAGGCAGCAGCAGAATCAGCCCTGTGACACCACCTCTGCCTGCAGCTCTCCTTGCCTGTAGTTTCCATGTTGAATGGGAGAAGCACAGTGAGGAGAAAGCACTGTCACATCATTGTTAGATATCTGGAGCCTTAACTAGTGTCTGGGGAATAATCCGAGCATCAAACAGAAGAGCACCTTGTTAAGGTGGCTAGGAACTCCATCTCAAACAGGATCTCCTGCCTGACCCAGCCTGCTCTTTACACCTGAATGCAGCCTGGCATTTGGCCTGGAGCATGACTGCTTTGTCAGAGAACATATTTATATGAACTAATTAAAAACACCCCCCTCTTCCCTCCCCTTCCCAGTCTCCTGTTTCAAGCTCAGGCTGAATCTCCCTGAAAAGATGTGTATTAAAATGACACAGGGCAGGGGTTGTATTTTCCTCTTCCCCTGGTGCTGGGCATCCTTTCCTTCCCCAATTGGAGTAAATCCTGAGGGTAATTTGATTATGGAAGGCTGAATTCGATCTCCTGTCCAGGTGATTGCTGTGTTTTACATATTGGGCGCAGTGACCTGTCTCCTGAGTAGATTTGTTTTTGTAGTTGGATTAGGAAGCAGCTGGCAAGAGCTGTTGTGGGGGATGATAAATCACTGCTCTGGTCACTGGTTATTCTTCTTCATGTGAAATCACCCTTGGGGACCAGGGGTGGATCTGTCTCGTGCCCTGCTATGCCCAGGGTGATGAGATCGCACCTCAGCTCTCTCCCCAGCAAAGCTATCAAGGAGAAATCCCTGTGGTGTACTATTTCCAAGGGATTAATGGCTGTGTCCCAGGAGAAGGCTCGTGTTGGTGCCAGAACCAGTGCTAAAAACCTCCTGGCTCTTCTTCTGCCCTATGTGCCCTGGAGGCATTGGATGTGCAGACATCAGCATCACTGGTGCTGGGTGTGCGCTGGTTTGCAGCCCTTTCCCGCCCTCTGCCCTTCATTTCTGGCTCCCAGCTAGGGAAAGGTGATGGAGAATAGGGGCTGCCCATAGCAGGGCTGCCAGAGGATGAGCCCCACGTGTTTCTTTGTCCCTTGCAGTGGATGAGGGCCAGGTGGACCTCTGACCCCTGCTATGCGTTTTTTGGTGTGGATGGCACCGAGTGCTCATTCCTCATCTACCTCAGCGAAGTCGAGTGGTTCTGCCCTCCCCTGCCCTGGAGAAACAGGACGGCGGCTCCTCCTTCCCCTCCACCGCAGCCCCGTGTGCAGGTAAGGTGGGGACAGCCTGGTCCTGCCGCTCCCTGGGCCTGAGGGAGATGCTGGCTTCAGGGATGCTGGGCATAAGTGTTCCCAGAGCCAGCAGTGCCAGCAGGGCTGTGACAGTTCATGTGGGGTTTCATAGATCTCCAGCCTGGTTTGGGTTGGAAGGGACCTTAAAGCTCACCCAGCCCCAACCCCTGCCATGGGCAGGGACCCCTTCCACTGCAGCAGCTTGCTCCAAGCCCCTGTGTCCAACCTGGCCTTGAGCACTGCCAGGGATGGGGCAGCCACAGCTTCTCTGGGCACCCTGTGCTAGCGCCTCAGCACCCTTGTCATGAAAGATTCCTTCCTTATATCCAGTCTGAATCTCTGTCAGTTTAAAACTGTAACCCCTCATCCTATCACAACAGGCCCTACTAAAAAGTCTCTCCCCAGCTTTCTTATAATCCCTCTTTAGGCACTGGAGCTACCCTGTGTCCTCCTGTACTGAGGAATCCGGGATGTCATGAAATGCTCTGGGTGCAACAGGGCCCCTGGGATGGTGCATTAAATGAAGGAGCTCCTGTAGCACCAGGGAAAGCTGTCCATCCATCACCAACCCACAGCACCTCAGCTGTGATGGGCAACCCTTCACCAGCCCCATGGCATCAGGGGCTCCTCTCGCAGCTCCTTTCCCTACACTCAAATTGCAGAGCATGCTCCTTCCCTAGGCAGCATTCCAGAGCGACCTGGCTCACCTCCTGGAGCTCATCGGCACGGGCAAGGAGTCCCTCAGCTTCATGAAGAAGCGGATCCGGCACTTGGCCCAGCAGTGGCTGCGGGCGGCTCGGCGCCTCGAGCAGAAGCTGAAGGGCCGGCAAAGGGACCAGAAGCAGGTATGGGCACATTGCAAGGTGGGGGGGTTGTGGTGGGGAGATGGAAAAGTTGAGGCTTTGAAGAATGAGCTGGGAACAGAAGGACTTTATGGAAGCACGTGGGTCTGCAGGGTTGGGCTGCGGCTCATCAGCACGACTGCCTGCACATTTGGGATGTTGCAGGACTGGTGCTGCTGAGCCATGGGGTGCATTTTGGAGGTGGGTCCTGGTGGTGGGAGACATCACCTGTTGGCAGCAGGCAGGGTGTCTGACACCTCTGTCAGGGTGCCAAGGCTGTTGGCCCTCCCATTCGTGTTTTGATGGTGCCTTGTCCAGGAGATCCAGCTCTGGTCCATGAGACAGACTGTGATGTACATGGGGAACATGATCGTGGTCCCAGGATCCAGAGTGCCAGCCGATGGGAGCTGCTAAACACTGACTATTGGGTCCTTGCTAGCTGGACACAGATCATTTGGTTTACACCCAACTGATTTCCCTCATCCATTTCAGTGTGCAAAAGGAGCTGGAAGGAATCAAGGAGCATAACTCATTCCGGGCTGGAAACCCCAAATTGTCCCTTTTCCCCAGCACCACTTTTCTCAGTGCTGAACCCCTCTCTTGTGTCTCCAGATCTTGATTCACATCGGCTTCCTGACGGAGGAGTCAGGGGACGTGTTCAGTCCGCGCGTGCTGAAGGGGGGTCCTCTGGGCGAGATGGTGCAGTGGGCTGACATCCTGGCTGCCCTCTTCCTCCTGGGACACAGCCTGAGGGTCACGGTCTCCCTGAAGGAGCTGCAGAGGTGGGTGCTGCAGTGCTGTGGGTCCATGGTCCCCTCCAAGAGGGTCTGCTCCTACATGTGGCAGTTACATTGAGATCTTCCATGACAGCACAAGGTCTGCGAAGGCTTGGGGTGGCTTTTCCCCTACCTGCATTCTGGGCAGCACTGATGCTGTACCAGTGCAAGTGTTGGGTGCGGGCAGACCACCAGCATCACAGCTGGGATCAATCCCATCCTTCTGCATCCCAGGGAAGTGGGAAGGACGGGTGCAAAGCAAGGCTTTGCAGTAGGGTTTGGTATGGGGTGCATGTGGAGATGTCTGGAGCAGGGTCCTGGTGCTGGATCTGAGCAGCATTAGCCAGCACACAGCATAACCCGTGTCCTCTGATGCTTGCCTAGAGGTGGGTATAGGAAAGGCTCCATTTTACCCCCCATACCCCAAAGATGCTCTCTGTGGGGCTGGTGGCCATGCAGCTGCAGGATGGAAGTGTCCTGCAGGTCGCTGGCTATTCCCACCCTGCATGGCTGTGCTCAGCAGCTGTGGCTTCACCAGCGTTGTTTGAGCAGTGACTGTGCTCCCTTCCTCCCTTCCTCCTTTCCTCCCTTCCTCCCTTCCTCCCTGAGGGTGGCAGCCACCAAGGGGTTCTTCCTCAGAAGGTGCTGGTGGGAGCCTGGGGACCCTGGGATGAACTGGCTGCTGCTGGGGACACTGCCTGCAGAGAGATGGGCTTTTTCTGCCATGGGATGTGGGGTGGTGCAGGGTGAGGGTGTGCAAACAGCTCCGCTGCACACACAACAACCGAGACAGCTACAAGTATCTCTGGGCGGCACCTTGACTCCAGGAGGGACCAATACGAGATGGAACAAGTGAGAGGGAGAAGATAATGCCGTGCCGTGTTCCCATCCTGCTCCTACTGCATCTTGCAACCTCACAAAGTTTTCTCACCTCCTGTGAGATATCTGGAGTGCATGGCAAGTGCCAGGGAAAATGCACATTAGGATGGGTTATAGATCGAGGGAAGCCTGAAGCTGCCTCTGGGACCGGGCAGGTTTGGGGTGATGCTAAGCCAGCATCGGCCACGTACTGAGCTGTGCTGCAAAGGGAGTGAAAAATCCCAGCAATGCTGGAATGAAACCAGCAAACCCCCCAGCCCAGCCCCTGCAGCCTTCAGAATTAATGAACAGAATTAGCTCCCAACTAATTAACTCAAAACCATAATCCTGGTCCTAATGCAAAAGGCAGCAGCTTCTCAAAGAGGCGGGCATGCATCACAGTGATCCACATGTGGCATGCTGAGCTAAACTGAGGGGCTGAATAATACCCGTGTGCTCGAGGATGAAAGAAGCTAATGGCTGGGAGGGGTGTGCTGTTATGGTGTGGTGTGTTCTTGTTTGTGGTTTCTAATGAAGAGCCTCACAGTGGTAGTTTAGTGACGGGAAGGAGCTGCAATCAGTGGGTTGCAGCATCCCTCTGGAGCAGCTCTGGGGAGAGCTGTATTGCTACTCGTAGTATTTGGCCTTTCTCAGAAGCACAGGGGCTTTGACATTGGTTGGCAGTGATGAGCCCTCCTCTTCTGACATGGGTTTGAATGTGCCCCCTGGGATGCCTGGGAACAGCAGCTCCATCTCTTCCTCTCATCGCTGCAATAGGGGGTGAGCGAGCCAGGCTGGCGCTGCACATCTTGCACTTCTCTCTGTCCCAGTAATAGGAACCATCCCCACCTCCCTGAGCACACCCTGCTCCTGGCTTTGATGGCATTTAAGTGCTGGACACACATCGTGAGCTCACATCTATGCTGATGGGGCTGGGGCAAGCTGAGGCAGGACCTGTGGCTGTAGCCAGGTTCCCGTCTGTTTGCAGACCGAGCCCAGTGTTCCCTGGGACCAACCTGTAGCCCATCAAGACATGGGTGAAGGTGGTGATGGAGGGGGAGCAGAGGTGTGTGTGTGTGTCCCCAGGGGAGGCAGCAATCCTGCTGGTCTCTCAGCAAGGTCCCTGCACATAGGCTGCTGCGGCGCTAGTGGTGGCTCTAAGCAGCGCTGAGGTAAGCTGTCACCCAACCACGAGCGTGTGGGAGGCTTAGCAGAACACGTGTAATTAATCCTGAGCTGTGCTAATAGTTAATCTTGGGCTCTTTGTTAAAGCCTGGAGGGACTTCACCTGCAGCTTTGGGCAGGGGTTGGTATGCAGAGGACCAGAGGATGTGTGAGGGACTGTAGCTGGGCTGCAGGGAGAAGCAGAGCTAAAGCCATGTTGCCATGGAAGGATCAGCCCAAATACTCTGGTTTCCGACCCCTCTTGCCCCTGTGCAAGCAGAGCTTTGCTAAACTTGTCCTTTCCCATCCCTGGTGTCTCTTGCTGAGCTTGCAGCAGTGTTGGGGTTGGGGCTATTTTGCTTCAGCAATGTGAGATGCTCAGTCCACTTGTTTATTTGCCTTTGGCACCCCGTGCTCCTTTCATGGCTCGGAGCTGTAGCTGCTTTTGCCCAGCACGGCCTTTACAGAGCAAACACTGGTGCCCATAAATTATTCAGCATGGAATAACCTCCCTCCTGGTTTGTTCTTTGTCTCTTCACATTTCTGAGCTGATTTTTCTATGCATATTGATCATTGGCAAGGGATCACTGGCGGCTTCTTCTGCATAAGCTTCAGTCAGTAGTTATCTGAGAGCTGTTCATTATTAGCATCTATATTGATTGCAATGCAGCAGTGCCTGGAGGCACTGGTCAGGATTGGGTCAAAATGCTGGGGATCAGGGATATATGGAGGAAAAATTAGTCCCTGGCCCAAAATATTGGATGATGGAGGGTTAGGGATGAGAACAGGTTGGGAGCATGGCTGTGGTGTGCTGAGCATCTCTCCCTGCTGGTGGGCTCCAACAGGGAGAGCAGTAGATACCAAGCAGTGAAGAGCAGGGGGGTTCAATGGGTCTTCCCCAGTCTGGGGGATCAGTGTTAACCCAGAGCAAAGCCAAGCATCTCTGGGACCTGCAGGCTTGCTCTATGGCTTGACTAAGCACTGTCCAAATGCCCCTGTGAGGTCTGAGATGGAATCCACTGAGCTCAGCCCTGGCTTTCCAGGGTGAGCTTATCTTTTGCCCACAGTAGACCTCAGAGACCTGCTTCTATGTCCTACCAGAGGCTAATTTTTCTCCTAATGGAACTAAGTGCAGGTTTTTGCCTTCTTGCATTTCCTGGTGAATTTTTTAACTGCTTCTGATGCATCTTGAGGAACAAGGGGTAAAACATGGGGTTATCTTATGGCTGGTGCACGTGCAGCTCCCCGGGAGGAAAGCAAAGCATCATCCTGGAGCAGGGACTCCTCTTCCACCCAAGATTGGTGCTGGGTGGGTAGGGGCAGTGGAAGGAACCAGCAGCATTTTGAACCCTGTTTTGAAGCAGCGAAGGAAAAAGCAGCCCACATCTGGATACAAACACTGCAGTCCTGCTGAAGGCTCCTTGTGCTGGTTTGGTAGCCAGAATGTGCTTATAGGGAAGCGGGAAGGTGTGTGTGTGTGTGCTGCTTGGTAAAGGATGAGTGGGAAGTGCCTGAAAGACCTGAGCTGGGTTGTTAATGAGGCATCTAATGATTAGATGTTGGACAATTGCAAGCAGCAATTCAGAACCATGGCAAAAGCCTCAACAAGCCAAACCTCTTCCTCTGGAGCACCCATGCCCCATAGGGAGGGATGTACTTGCTCTTTCCCCCTAGGAGAAAGGGTACTGCTGGGACCTTCAGCTCCTACCCCTGTCCTTAAGCCATGGGAATGGTCATGGTGGCATCTGCAGCTGCTTTTGGGGGGGCTAAGGCATGGGGAGTCAGGATGCAGTGCTGTGAGCTGCTGGAGCCACTGGGAGTATTGATCTCAGCAATGCTGAGAGGTGTTTTTTGCAATGGTCCCCTTGAAATTAACTGCTCATAAGGCAGGACAGAAAGTCGAAGGAAACAGGATTTGATGCCTCATGGGGTCTGAGCTTTACAAAGTGTTCTCGGAGCTTAATTGCTCTGGTGCTGAGCTCTGGACTCCTAATAATGGGCCTGGCAGGGCACTTGATTTCCAGCACATGCTCGTATCCCGTGCTGGCAGCCCTTTCCCTGCTCAGCAGTGGCTGTGGCCAGCTGGGCAAGGGGCCACCTTCTGCATGCCAGGGCCAGCACCGTGGTGGGACAAAGCTGAGCGCCCGCTGCCACCGCTCTCATCACAGACACCTTCCCACAGTCACCAGGGTGCATCCAGGCTGCACAAAGGGCTGTTCGGATGGAATCACCATGTCCAGACAAAGCGATTCCTTGTTATTTCCTGGCAGGTAAAAGCCATCTTTCTTCTTGCCTCTGTTCACCTGCAGTGCCCAGGGTCCTGGCTTCACCTCCCCTCACCAGTTGGCAAATACAGTCCTGCCGTTGTGTGGGGAGCCAGGAATTCCCCGTGGAAGCAGCCAGAAGTGACCTGCTGTGTGTGGTCCTGATGGAGCTGGGTGGTGTGGCTGTGGAATTTATCAGCTCTGTGCTGGTGGGGAGGAAACCTCAGTCTTCCATCTTTAATCAGATGTTCCCATTACTGGAGAGAGAGTGTTACTCTAAGCTGTTATGGCTGATGGGTTGTTCTTTTTCTGGCCAGGCATTGATGTGCACACTGGGACATGGTTATGTGTAGGATGTTGTGAGCTTTAGAAAGGCTGGATGTTTGGTTACAGGTCTCAGTGGGAGCTGAAGATGGGGTCCTTGACTGTAGGTACTCAACCACTGCAAACCCTTGCAAAGAGAGATCACAGGATCCCAGCCTGGTTTGTGTTGGAAGGGACCTTAAAGCTCACCCAGCCCCAATCCCTGCCACGGGCAGGGACCCCTTCCACTGGAGCAGCTTGCTCCAAGCCCCTGTGTCCAACCTGGCCTTGAGCACTGCCAGGGATGGGGCAGCCACAGCTTCTCTGGGCACCCTGTGCCAGCACCTCAGCACCCTCACAGTGAAGAGCTTCTGCCTCAGAGCTCAGCTCAGGCTCCCCTGTTCTGGCAGGTTCAAGCCATTCCCCTTGGCCTGTCCCTACAGGCCCTTGTCCCAAGCCCCTCTCCAGGTTTCCTGCAGCCCCTTTAGGCACTGGTGATGATGGAAACTAAACCAAGAGGTTGCACAAACGCTGGACACACCACTGTGTGTCTGGACTTTATTGCATTCCCCAGCCTGCAGTTTAACTGGGGCACATTTCCAGCAGACAGACCTTGCTTAGGGTGAGGCAGGCGGCCGGGATGTTAGTGGGTATTTATTTCCCTTTCCTGGGAATTTTCTTCATTATTTGCTGAATTTCTGACCTGGCAGAGCTGATTGCTCTGGTACCCTCCCGTGCATCTTCAGGGGCTGACTCTGCCCAGCCAGGAGGGCATCTCTCATCAGAGCTTCATGGATCCCATCCTGCTCCTCCTCCCCTCTTCACCAGGGTATCACTGCCCACAGAACTGCAGCCGTGTATCTCTGCAATTAAAAGCCAGGTGCATCGAAAAGAGACTGCAAAAGCTGCTCCATTTAATTCCAGCAGCTTCCCAGCACCTCTGTTGGGGTAGCTCAGAGCTTTGCTGGCAGCAGCTACTGGAGGAATGGGGATGAGCCACCCTTCTGCAGTGAGGAGGGGCTGCGAGGGATTTCTTCCACCTTTGAGGGCTTCATTTTGTAGGAGAGGGAGCAGAAATGAGCAGGAATTACCAGACTGTTAAACTGTGCTCCTTCATCAAATATGTTTATTTTGCAGCCGGATGATGACTCGCTCACTGGCTTCTTTGCTATTGCAGAAACCTCTGCTTTGTCCAACAGAGGTTATCCTAACCTTAGAAATTGCTGGGTAGTTTCCATAGGTGAGAGAAGGTTACACCTGGAGTGTGGGCAGGGTTGATCTGGGATAGCAAAGTCAAGCAGGATGGAGGTTTCAACACACCCAGAGATGCTTCAACTGGGAGGCCCTGGATCAAACCCAGCCTCAAGCAGGACTCTTGACTCCCCACTTCTGGAGGCTTTCAGTCTCCTTATGGATGCAAAGCATCCAGCAGTCTTCACTCCACATGGCTTATCTTTGCAGCCCAGACAAAGTGCCTTCCCATGGAACTCCCTGCAGATGGGATCTCCTGGCAGAGCCCTGCCTGGACCTGCTGGAGCTGCTGCTGCTCAGATGAGCAGCAAACCCTCAGCATTAGCTGTCCTCTGGGGATGTGCTGCAAAGGTTTCCAGCAAGTGTTGTGTCCTGCGGTGACAGGAAAACAGGGCTTTGTTGGACCTCAGATATAAATGCATTGATTGCTGAACCTCACCCCCTGGATAGGTAGGGCTGCGTCACACAAGATCGATGATGGGCCAGAGAAATAGTCCAGATGTGCATTGCAAAATTAAAACCAACGCAGGTGGCTTGAAATTGCTTGGAAAACCTCACTTTTGAGGTCCTCGTGTCCCTTGACACAAGGAGGAAGGGCTGGGAGCAGAGGCTGGGCAGTGGGCATTCATCTCCTGGGTTTGCACTTTAAATTGACTGTGATGGGTTTGTTGCAGACCCCTGGGAGCTGATTGGGCTCTCTTCATCCCCTGGATAATGGCCCTGTGCTTGCTGGGCTCTTGTAGACAGGGAGAAGCCAAGAGAGCAGAAAGGACAGAGCCCTTCTGCAGTCTGCCTTGCTGCTGACAGCAGATGTGTGCAGAGAAGATGCAATTAAACATAATATAGGCTATTGGCTCAGCCTGCCAGCAGATGCCCACAAGATCCATTTAGTGCTGGACTTTGGAGGCCCAGGAGTGATAACATGGAAGGAAATGTTGGGTTAATTTGAAAATGGGTCAACGGGATGTAAAGATAACCCTGCAGTCATCTGATTTCAGAGAGCCTGCACCGCGCTGGGGAGGGGAATGTGTCCCCTGGTTGATTAAAGTACCAATAAGGGGAAAATAGCAGGACAAGAAGCTGCTGTAGATTTATTCTGGAGTAGGCACAGCTGGTGGAGGCAGCTGGTGCAGAGGCGAGCACGGTGCCTGCATCCGCTTGAATTGAAGCTGTTTCGGATGCTGCTCCCAAAGAGGAATGAGGGTTGAGGCAATGCATTAATCCGGGATGCTGGGATGGGACTCTGGAGGTGCTGAGCTGGTGGCCATCCTTGGCTGGTCTGGGAAGGGAGGCTCCTCCAGGAGCTGAGATCAAGCAGTTTTCAACCCCGAATCTCTTGGCTGCACTGGCTGAGGAGGAGGCATTTGAGCTCATCAATTTTGTTTGCGTAATTTCAAGCGCCATTAATAGTACATGGCACAAGGAAAAATCAGGGAAATTGCACTCCAACCATGAGTGAAATTGGGTTTAGTAGAAAATTAGTTGACTTAACTGGCAAATGATGAAAGCTTGAATAAAGAATGTTTAAATAAGGAGGAATGATAAAAAAAGTCGTGTCCCCCCCCAGCCTCAGAGGTGCAGCCTGGATTTGCATGAACAGAATATTAAAGTGGTTATAAAGTGGCTAGGAAGGATAAGGGGGTACTTTTAGATCTGCTCCGCTTCAAAGATCTACTTTTAGATCTGCTCCAGGGAGTATAAATGGGCATGGCAAGTTCTGAGCACCCGGAAAAGGAACATGTGGCAGATCCCAGTGACGAAGGGGAACCAGGCCTGCTTTACCTAACCATTGGAAAGGCTTTTTTGGAGGTTTCAGTATGAGATGCACTGATTTTCACCTGCAGCCCCTTACCAAGTTTGGTTGGGGCTTTCCAAAATTACAGGTGATTTTGTAATGCAGCAGCCTGGGTGATGGGTAGCAACTAGAGGATGAGGTATGCTGCAAGAGATGTGTTACAGTTGGAGGGTTTGGCTGATGAGTGAGGAGAAAGCAGTGTGTATGTGGGCAAATGCGATGGTTAATATTGCATCCGTATAAAATCCTGCCTTAAAAATTCCCCTTCAGCTTCCCTGGGAGGGTTGGCTCTCCTTGTTGCCCTATTTATTGCACTGAGGTGAGAGGTTTTCCATTCCTGCCACCTTCCCAATGAGCCATGTCATCTAAATTGGGCATAAAAGCGATAAAACTGGAGCATGTTTGCCCTGCAGCTGACCCGGGCAGGTGCCCTGAGCTCATGTCCCTTGTGACAAGAGCAATGAAGCAGCTGCAAAGGCAGCTCTTCACCTTCAGTTGAAATCCTGTGTTTTTCCTGAGTGATGTGGTTCCACGTTCAGTCACTCTCTGGAGTCATGGTCAGGGTTTTGGGATGGCCCATCACTGGTTTCAAGTCTGGATGGGGCTAAAAGAAGGATCAGGGTATCCAGTGCTCAAGGGCTTGCCAGCTTTATCAGATGAGGGAGGTATGGTCAGGAGCAGACCAAGAGCCCTTTATTGTATCTATAATGGCCAACCAATTTCAGTGACTACATATGATCCCTTTTGGTAATGTTGGTGAAGACTAGGGAGAGATTGCAGAGCAAATGCTTGTGATGACTCTATCACTTGGCTATTTCTCAGGTGGGGGAGCCATGGATTTCCTCTGCATCCGCCGTGGGTTCAGTAGAGGAAATGCTTTCTGTAAGTCTGGGTAAGGGATGAGGGCCTTATGGAAGTGCTCCTCAGAGGATGGACCCTTGGACTGCGGGTTCATTTGAGGTTCAGTTGAGCAATAGATAAAACCCACGGGCTGAGAGGGGGATTCTCAGGTTCAGAAAGGGAAATGCAGAGAAATTAGGAAACTCAGTAAGAGAGGTCATGTAGAGGGAAAGCTCCAAAGCTTGGGAATGTAAAACCTGGCTGGACCTTCTATTCTTAAGGAAAATACAAGGATGGCTGGGATAAATTCCCATCTCCACATAGGTGCTAGGAGTAAGTGAAGAGCCCAGAAGAAAACACAGACAGACATCTTGGCAGATGGGAGCTGAGGGTGAGATTTCACACTGTCTGAGCTCCAGTAAAGCAGGCATTCCTCAGCCCTGTCAGAAGGACTCAGAACAAAACAGGGCAATGAAGTGGTGAGAGCGGGGCAGAGCCCGGCTGGACCGAATCAGCTCAACATCTTGGATTTCCATGGGGATGTTGCTGTTGCTCTTTGGATGTGAGTGGGGTTATGGGGGTGAGGATGAGGAATGAGTCTTCAGGAAGCAGGAAAACCACAAGAACATTGAAGGCGAGGATGGATCATTTGTATTCCTGAGCAAACTGGCACTCGAATCCCAAGTATGAATAGTGAGGATTTTTGAGCAACCTGCTGAAGCTGGAAGGTGTCACAGGGGGGTTCTTTCTGAGAAGGAAGAAACATGGCCCAGGCAAGCAGATGGGCTGTCAGGCTGACATCAGTGGTGCACTTAGCACAGCAGCTTTGGAGAGAAGGATCTGTCAATTCATGGAGGTAATTGGAAATAGAAGGAGACATGCCACAGGTTTACCAGCCCTGTATCATGCCAGATTAATCACACATCACCCTGGCAGCAAGGTAACTGATGAACTTGATAAAGAGATTGCAGTCAATCTAGTTCATCTGGACTTCCATAATGCATTTTAGCTGCTGGAGCAGGGAAGAGGGGCTGAGTTTGGCTGTTGTAAGGAACTGGCTGAAAACTCACTGAGACCCAGGGTCCGGCTGCTCCGGCTTTGTGGAACTATTCATAAATGGGATAAAAGGTGAGAAATATCAATGGAATGTGCACAGCATCCAAGGACAGGCAGTGCCCCCAGAGTCAGGGGGAAGCTGAGGCACTCTGGGATGTGGTGGGTACCTGTAAGGACTGGAGTGAGGGGAATGGTGAATGGGATGTGCTGGAAGAAGTATGGGGCTGGGAACACAGAGTTCTTGGCTAAGCTGGGAGCCTTGCAGGCAGGGAGGAGGGGGAAGATGTGGCTTCACAAGTCTGTCACTGATGTGACTGCAGTGAAAGCAAACGAAATCTGGTGTCTGCGATGAGAGAGGTCCATGGGGATGTGTGTGTTGAATGAGAAGCTGGCAAGCCCTG
The DNA here is from genome assembly GCA_002631895.1 of Agapornis roseicollis. Taxonomy (NCBI): domain Eukaryota; kingdom Metazoa; phylum Chordata; class Aves; order Psittaciformes; family Psittacidae; genus Agapornis; species Agapornis roseicollis. The sequence continues at coordinate 5,926 of NDXB01005755.1, read as the reverse complement.
GCTGGGAACGCTGTGCAAAAGCCTCATCTTCCACATGGGAGGAGCAGGAACCCAGCTGGAGCAGGTGGGAAGATGAGGGGGGAACAGGGCTGTCTAAAACCTCAGAATTTTGGCCCAGGAAATAAAGACTGGGGAGAAGAGAACCATCTGCGTCCCCCTCCATCAGCTGGAGAGCTGGGTGATGGTCCCTGTTGACTCCCTGCAGGGAAATGAGTGTGTTGCAGGGCTGCCCTGGTGCTGGGGGCTGATCCCTCCTGCTTCTCCTCAGTCACTTAGGGGTGCCTCCAGGACGGGGAAACTGCCCCTTGACCAGTCCCTTACCTTTCGACCTGATCTACACTGACTACCACGGTCTTCAACAGATGAAGCAACACATGGGGCTCTCCTTTAAGAAATACAGGTGAGCAAAGCCACTCCCTGCTCTTACTTTGTATTGTATCAAATAGCAAGCAAAGAGCAATGCTAATGACATTGAAGGATAGTCCACATGTCCAAAAGAGTCAGACCTTTTGACTGGTGCCTGGCTCTGCCTTGCTATACCCCTGTTATCATGGGATGAGGCGTTCTGCTCTCTGCAGCCTCACATGTGCAAGAGACTCATTAAAAGAGACTGAACTGGGAAAAGAAATCCCCGCATGTGCCTGCAGTGTGTGTGTGCTTCCATGTACTATGCCTACAGTCTGCAGTCAGCGGTGGCCACAACATAGAGGGAGGCATGAGCCTTTTGTGTTTGCAAGAAGCCCCATCCCTGGCTCCTTTGACATCAAGACAAATGTCATCATTCCCTGGTACATCACCGGCCAGGAAAATATGCAATTTAATTCACTGCTGATAGTCCTGCTATTTATTATGTTTTCTCCCATCTCTTCCACTATCCTACACAATTTTATTAGAGAGAAAAATGACAAGTGGTGTTATTGCTTTTATTATAAATACATTTGCTCTTGCATTCAGCTTGTTTTGCTCTTCTCTTGCTTGATGTTTCCCTTCTCTCCTCAGTCTTGTGCTGGTAATGCCTGCGTCAGCATTCCCAGGATACTGGGAAAAGCATTAACAAGTTTTCAGGAGATGCATCATTCTCCTGACCATCAGGGAGATGAAAGCCTGCAAGGGGAAATTGCTCCTTCCAGGAGGGAGCAGTGGGTTGGGAAAAGCTTCTTGGGATGTTCCTGTACCCTCCGCTCAGGGAGCAGACAAGAGATGAGCTGCTTGAAGACACCACATATCCCTGGTAGTGGGACTTGCTCAAACCGAGGCCCCTGGGTCCTCTTCTCCCTCCCAGGTGCCGTGTCCGGGTCATCGATACCTTTGGGACGGAGCCGGCATACAACCATGAGGAGTACGCCACGCTGCGCGGGTACCGCACCAACTGGGGCTACTGGAACCTGCAGCCCGCCCAGTTCATGACCATGTTCCGTAAGTGGGGCATGGGGGGAGGTTTTGGGGGCTCGCAGGGAGCACAGGAACAGGTCTCACCTCCATCAGGAGGTGATGCATGGGCAGTGCTGCCCCTCCCAAGCTCCACTCCTCCTTCCCCCTGCTGCCAGCGGTTCCCACATCTGCTTTGCCATCTCTTGGCTATAGAAATGATCCAGGGTGACCTGGCTTTTTCCTCTGCAGTGGATTGCTGGCTCCAGCACAGTCATGGGCAAACACAGGGCACAGCCAGGAGCTTCCAGATGCTGGGACAGGAAAGCTTTGTAACCTGGGTTGCAAAGCCTGGTTTTATTTCAGCTGGGGTTCTACAGGTGAGAGGCAGCTCAGTGATTGGTATGAAAAGGAGATGTGCTTATCTGAAAGGATCCCAGTGACCCGTTGGATGCTGGGTGACTCAAACGTTGCTTTTTCCTGGATAAAGCCCATTTGGCAACCTTAAAAATGTCTCACTTCTTAAAGAGTCACTCAAGTGAGTCCCAAACCCTGTATTTTATGAGCTGCTTGGATGGGGATCCGTGCCATTTCTAACTCGAGCTCCAGCAAAGATCTGGAGCTGGGCTAATCTCAGTCCCATGCTGCAATGGGACTGCATCCTCAACCCTGATGAGGTGCTAGAAAACATCTGTCCAGCTGCATGTCTTCTCCCCTTGGTGTCCACAGCTCATACCCCTGACAACTCCTTCATGGGCTTCGTGTCAGAGGAGCTCAACCGGACAGAGAGGCAATTCATCAAGTCCAACAAAGTGAGCAGCATGGCAGTGGTGTACGGGAAGGAGGCCAGCATCTGGAAGGTGGGTGCACCCAGGCAGGATGGGGCAGCTGTAGGCCAAGCTGTGAGGTAGCAGCAGCCTCTAGCTCTAACCCTGAGGTTCTGTGGCTCAGATCTCAATGCGTTCATGTGAAACATCCTTGTCCCATTCATAGGGGGGAAGCTGAGGCTGCTGCAGTGATGTGGCATGTCCAGCACCTCCAGGCAAACGAGGCAAAAGCTGAGATCCTGTCCCCTTCACTCCGGGTGATGTTTCCTCCCAGCAGGCTGCTTAGACTGAGGATTTCACATCAGTGATGTTATGTACTTGATTACAGTGATTGCTGTTAAGTGATGTCCTGTGCTGTGATGAGGGTGGTTGGTCTCTGCTTTCAAGTACCCTGTGGAAGGCAGATGTGCTGCCCTCCCATGCTTGTAACAGTGCAGAAGAGGGGTGGGCAATGCATGGGGCAATATCCCCAAAGAAAACATCCCCCCTGCATCCCTATAGCAGGCAGGGGACATGTGTATTCCCCCCTGTCTTACGCAGAGCTAGCCAGCTGGTTTTCCTTCCAGGGCTTAGAAAAAAGGAGGTAATTCTTGCTGTCACTTGATTTATTTCTATTTCTTTCCCTTTATGCACCACCTGGGGCTGCTCCAGTTGCAGGTACTGTACCACACACACACTGCTGGGCTTTACCTCTGAGCATCCACTCGTGAGGGAGAGGTTTTGCTGGAGCCTTGTTATAGGCTCAGCCCTCCTGAGCTGCTGGATCAGTGCAGTCTCCTCCCCATCCCCATCCCCTTACAGGGGTGCCTGTGGTGGGCCAGGATCCAGCCACATTTCCTGTTCTCTGGTGTTTGTGGCTTTTCCATCACCTCCCGTGTCTGAGAGAAAACACCCCAGCATCCAGCTATCTCGGGGTCTCCATAAGGACCTACTAAAACCCGCTTCATCTCAGTTTAGGGGAACTGTAGTATCTTGTCTTTCCCATTCCTCCACCCTTTCTTATCCATTTGGGCTTAGTTAGGTTAATTTGGGAAGGCACTAAAGAGACTTAAAACCTCAGACCTGACATTTCCCTCCACCCTTATTGCTGCAAGCATCCTGTTAGCCTGAATTCACACACAGCACCAGTTTTCCCAATACTGAATATTTGGGGTAGTTTATTACTGGGTAAAGGGGCTGGTTCTTGCTGGGCACTGTATCTCAAGGCCAGGCTGCCTGAGTATTGCTTTGTGTGATGAAATAAGTGGGAAGAGGAACTTCTCCTTATTTTGAATGATCTTGAGGTCTAGGAAGGAAAAAGCTACCTCCATCTTCTGGAGTTGGGTGCTTCTTTACAAGCATTGGACCAAGCACTGTCTCCAGAGCAGGATCTTTATGACATTTGGGACCATTTCATGAAACATCCTTTCCTGCTGTTTCTCATTTCCTGCCCCTCTGAACTTCTTGTCTCTGGCTTGCAACAGGAGTCAAGGTTTTAATGAGCTGGGAAAGGCCATTTTCATCAGATGCTGCCCAGCTCCCATGGGTGAGAGCAGCTCTGGTGCAGTGCTTGGAAAGGAGTCTCCTGTGCTAACCCATCTTCTGAGGACTTCATATTAGGGAATTGATATCCAGCTCCAGGAAGACCTTAGAGCAGCTCCAGTGCCTAAAGGGGCTCCAGGAAACCTGGAGAAGTGCTTGGGACGAGGGCCTGTAAGGACCTATACTATTGACCCCCTTAATGTTCCAGGTAGTGAAGCAGGATTAAACCTGAGTTAGGAAGTCCTGAGGACTTGTTGGAACAGGGGGACATCAGCAAGCTTTGTCTTTGCAAACTTCCCTCTGAGTGCCATGAAACCTTTCATTCAGCAGCTCCAGAGTGGAATTTGCCTTTGGAGGTGGCAGGGGAGGCAGGGCTGCAGGTGCTGTGTTCAGGGTGCTGGGTCCTGAAGCCATCCAGGCTCAATGGGAGTCTGGGATGATCCAGGATGCATGTCCAAGAGAAGCAGAGGGGAGGATGTGGGTTTTGCACTGCTGTGGGTTTGCTTAAAGCATTGCAAGCGCTCCAGGACAGGAGTTTGAGAGTTAAATCTCCCCCTCATAACCATGGAGGGGGTCAGGTCCATCTCCTGGTGCAGGTCACACCTCTGCCTTCCTCCCCAGGGCAAGGAGAAGTTCCTGGCCATCCTCAACAAGTACATGGAGATCCACGGCACGGTTTATTACGAGACGCAGCGGCCGCCCGAGGTCCCGGCGTTCGTGAAGAACCACGGGCTGCTGCCACAGCACGAGTTCCAGCAGCTGCTGAGGAAGGCCAAGGTGAGCAAGTGTCGTGGTCTGAGCCCAGCTGGTAACTCAGAGCCATGCACCCGCTCGCTCGCTGCCCTCTTCTTCCCCTCTGCTCCTGGAGGGATGGGGAGGAGAATGGAAAGAATGTAAACCCCATGGGTTGAGATAAGAACAGTCCAGTAACTAAGGTATAACACAAACCACTGCTGCTGCCACCAGTAATAATAATGATAAAGGAAATAACAAGGGGAGAGAATACAACTGCTCACCACCCGCTGACTGATACCCAGCCCGACCCAAGCAGTGATCTCACTCTTCTGCGTAGCTCCCACCAGTTTCTACACTGGGTATGATGTGCTGTGTTATGGAATACCCCGTTGGTTAGTTTGGGTCAGGAGTCCTGGCTCTGCTCCCTCAGCTTCCCCTCCTCCCTGGCAGATCATGAGACTCAGAAAGTCCTTGGTCAGGGTAAGCATTACTGAGCAGCAACTAAAAGCATCGGTGTTATCAGTGCTGTTCTCAGGCTAAAGTAAAAAACACAGTGCTGCACCAGCTACTCAGAAGGAGAGAACAAGGTTAGAGCTGAACCCAGGACAGCAAGGGGCAGTGGGACAGATCCTGTTAACCAGCAGTAGTGAGGGCTCAGCTGCCTTGAGAAAGAAAACCCCATTAAAGGAGGAGGCAGGCTGGGGAGAGGCTGTTATCTGCACTCTTCCCAGGCACTATCAGCAGAGCTAATTAGCTGGGAGCAGAGCAGAGCACATCATTCCAAATGAGGATGTGTCTGATGAGTTTCTCCTTGCACACTCTCTGCAGATGGAGCACAAAGTTCCTTGATTAATTCATTTATTGCTAAGGAGGGGGGAGGTTCCCCCCACCCCAGCTGTGATAAGAATAAATGGGATTCTCAAAGTGAGTGTGCAGGTTGTGGGCACATCCTGGTCACCTTCAGCTCTGTCTAGGGGAAATGTTGATTCACCAGCCCAAATAGTGCTGGCAAAGCAGTATTTCTCTATACAGGGCCAGCCATAGCCACTATGGGGAACTTGCAGCTCCTGATCACTCCATTGCCTTGCACAAGTGAGCTGTGGGGCAGGGGGAGTTTTAGTCCGTGTGCAGAACTACATGGAGCTGCCCTAGAGGCAGGATGAGAGCAGCAGAGAGGGATAATGGCAGGTTACTTTAGAGACCATCCTATGGGGCTGGCCACGTTTGCTCACCAGCACACGGGTTTCTCCTTTCAGCTCTTTATTGGCTTCGGGTTCCCCTATGAGGGTCCTGCCCCACTGGAGGCCATCGCCAATGGCTGCGTTTTCCTGCAGGCGCGTTTCAACCCCCCGCACAGCTCCCTCAACCACGAGTTTTTCCGTGGGAAGCCCACATCCAGAGAGGCAAGTGTGGCAGGAGGCGGGTGGATGGGCTGGATGGAGCCAGCTCTTCACAACGGGGGGGGGGGGGGGCAG
>NDXB01005754.1:0-16828 GCA_002631895.1 Agapornis roseicollis | reverse complement strand
AGATGTTGAACAAGACCGGTCCCAACACCGATCCCTGAGGGACACCACTCATCACTGGCCTCTCTAGCCAGACACTGAGCCATTGACCACAACTCTTTCCATGTGGCCATCCAACCAGTTCTTTGTCCACCGAGTGGTCCACCTATCAAATTGATGTCTCTCCAATTTAGAGACAAGGATGTTGTGTGGGACGGTGTCGAACGCTTTGCACAAGTCCAGGTAGATGACATCAACTGCTCTACCCCTGTCCATCAGTTTCGTAGCCCCATCGTAGAAGGCCAATACATTGGTCAGGCAGGATTTCCCCTCCGTGAAGCCATGCTGGCTGTCACCAAGCACCTTGTTGTTTTTCATGTGCCTTAGCATGCTTTCCAGGATAATCTGCTCCAAGAGTTTGGCAGGCAAAGAGGTGAGACTGACTGGTCCGTAGTTCCCCAGGTCATCCATTTTCCCCTTCCTGAAAATGGGGTTATATTTCCCTTTTTCCAGTCTTTGGGAACTTCTCCTGATTGCCATGATTTTTCAAATGTGATGGCCAGTGGCTCAGCAACTTCATTTGCCAGCTCCTTCAGGACCCATGGGTGGATTTCATCAGGTCCCATGGACTTGTGCACGTTCAGGTTCTTTAGATAATCTTGAACCCGATCCTCTCCTACAGTGGGCCCATTCTCACAGTCCCTGCATTTGCCTTCTGAGACTTGGGTGGTGCAGTTGGAGCATTTGCCAGTGAACACTGAGAGAAAGAAGTCATTGAAAATCTCAGCCTTCTCCAAATCCAAGTTAGCCAGTTCTCCTGATAGCTTCCAAAGGGGGCCTACGTTGTCCCTAGTCTGTCTTTCATTCCCTACGTACCTACAGAATCCCTTCCTGTTATCTTTCACATTCCTAGCCATGTTTAACTGGGCCTTACTTTTCCTAACCTGGTCCCTAGCTTTCTGGACAACATCCCTGTATTCTTCCCAGGCCGTCTGTCCTTGCTTCCATCTTTTATAAGCCTCTTTTTTCCTTCCAAGTTTCCTCAGCAGCTCCTTATCCATCCAAGGAGGTCTCCTGGCCCTCCTGCTGCACTTCCTTCTAGTTGTGATGCAACACTCCTGAGCTTGTAGCAGGTGATCCTTGAATATCATCCAGAAGTCTTGAGCCCCCCTGTCCTCTAGGGCTATATCCCACGGAACCTTACTAAGCAGGTTCCTGAAGAGACCAAAGTCTGCTCTCTTGAAGTCCAGGGCAGTGNAATATCATCCAGAAGTCTTGAGCCCCCCTGTCCTCTAGGGCTATATCCCACGGAACCTTACTAAGCAGGTTCCTGAAGAGACCAAAGTCTGCTCTCTTGAAGTCCAGGGCAGTGAGTTTGCTGCACGCTCTTCTCACTGTCCTGGGGATCAAAACTCAGCCATCTCATGTCTGCTACATCCAAGGCTGCCCTGGAGCGTCACATTTCCAACCAGCCCTTCCCTGTTGGTGAGCACGAGGTCAAGCACGGCACCTCTCCTTGTTGGTTCCTCTATTACTTGCAGAAGGAAGTTGTCTTCCACACAATCAAGGAACCTCATGGATGTACCATACCTCCAACAGATGTCTGGGTGGTTGAAGTCCCCCATGAGGACAAGGGCCTGTGAGTGTGAGGCTTTTCCTATCTCTCTGTAGAGCACTTCATCCACAGAGTCCTCTTGATCAGGCGGTCTGTAACAGATCCCCATAGTTATGTCTCCCATCGCTGTTCTCCTTTTAACCCTGACCCACAAACTCTGTTAACTGATCACCTGTCCCCAGACAGAGTTCCATAGTCTCCAGCCTATCCCCAACATAAATAGCAACTTCCTCTCCCCATCTGCCGGGCCTGTCTTTTCTAAAGAGCCTGTAACCTTCTATTCCAACACTCCAGGCATAGGAGCAATTCCACCATGTTTCTGTGATACCTATTATATCATATCCTCATAGACACGCAGACATCTATAATTCTTCTTGTTTATTCCCCATACTATGGGTGTTTGTATCTGAGTCGAGCTCCAAAGGAAGCTGGCTCATTGGCTGGAGATGCTGAAATATCTCTACATAGCTCTGAGCATTTATTATATTATCTTATAATAATCTTATAAAATATAACAATCTTATTATATTATCTTATCGTTTTAGTTTGGATAGATCCTTGATGAAAACACTACAAGTCCAAAGATGACTTCAGGTGAGGAGGTTATGAACGAATGCACTAGCTGTAGGGATGAGAAAGGAAAATTATTAAGGAAATTTATTATGCATGCAGGCCTTTAACCTACCCAGAATACTAGGTTCTAGAAAAGGCAAAGCCATTTATGGGGCTGAATGACTGGAAATATAGAGTTTTTATCCCCAGTGACTAAAAAGGCAGGGGAAAAAACCTTAGAGAAAAAGGTTGATAGTCATGACTCTGCCATCAGCTCAAGAGCTGAATCCGACTACAGTTTCAACAGAAGGAGGCAGGCAATTTTGGGGATGCAGCAACAAGGAGACAGGAACAGGATCTGCAATCATGGACCAATAAAGAACCACCAAAGAGGGAGTAAAGACAGAGCTCTCAAATGTTCCCTTACATTTAGATATTAAGTTTTGGTTGTGAAAAGTTTGAGTCTTTACTTTTAAAAATAATCGAGTGACCTTGCGGTCTGCAATTGCCCTGGAGGAGATTCTGCCTCTCACAAAATGCAGCATGACAGAGGTGGTTTTATGTTGCATATTTCACATGGTTGCCCCCAGTTACACTTCAGTGGCAGTAGTACCTGTTTAGTTGATGCTAATCTCAGGGCAGACAGCCACCTCTGCCATCAAAAAGCAAACAGCAGCAGTACCACAGCGTGTGCTTGAAACCAGTGTGACTCTCTAGATTCTTTCGAGGGTAACAAGGGATCAGGCTGCTCATACCATGCATTTCCTCCTGAAGTTTGATGGTATCCCGTGTGACAAATACTTGACAAAAACACTTAGAACAGCAAAGTTATAAGGTTACCAAATCCTGACACGATGTATTGTAAGGGAACAGGATAACTAAAACAAGGAAAACAATGGCATCTTAATTCAAATAGCTCATTATATCCAAAATGCTTGACTCTCCAGTTCACAAAACATGCTGTAACGTGAAATTTAAAAATGCAAATCACAAACAGTTGGGCAGCTTCCTTTTACATGTTGGCATCATACATAAACAACACTGGAAGAAAACAGGCACTGGGCTTAAACCAAGAGCCTGGAGAATAGAAGTGCTTTAACTACCAAAAAGAAAACATTTTCAAAGTATATGCTGCCCTCCTGTGTACAACCCGGTATTACCTCTAACAGTTGCAAACTGTAAAATTGAGAGTACTGTAGGGTTGTGGTGTCCCAGATAATGGAGGAAAACAGGTAAAATCTTGGTGCTAGGGAACAGAGTGAAGAAACAGCTCTGACCAGGGCTGGCATGGACAGCAACAAGCAAAAGCTAATCATTGCTACTAGTCTCTAACCATTTTTCATGAAATAGTGCTGGTTCCCTAGCATGAGGAGCCATTAATCTGGGAGGTTCTGCAGCCCTCGTGTCACAGGCAAATATCAAAACACCCTCCCAAGCTGTGACCCCTGTCACAATCAGTCTGAAAGCCAGATAAACAATTCAAGACAACAGTTTGTCCACAAATGACCCATTGCTTTAACCAGCAGTAATTTCTTCCAATGAAAGCTTCTTATGAACTAAGTTTGNCATTGCTACTAGTCTCTAACCATTTTTCATGAAATAGTGCTGGTTCCCTAGCATGAGGAGCCATAACAGTTTATTAATCTGGGAGGTTCTGCAGCCCTTGTGTCACAGGCAAATATCAAAACACCCTCCCAAGCTGTGACCCCTGTCACAATCAGTCTGAAAGTCAGATAAACAATTCAAGACAACAGTTTGTCCACAAATGACCCATTGCTTTAACCAGCAGTAATTTCTTCCAATGAAAGCTTCTTATGAACTAAGTTTGGGGCACTCCTGTTGGAATACTTACCTGTGTAGAAATAATTTCATCATTGGAATATTTATTGATACCCTCTTCAACAGTTCTGCTTTTTTTTTTTTTTTCCTTTTTTTGATAAAATGGATTTTAACTGGATTATAAGAACTAACTTGAAAAATTGTTTATCTCTGATAAACAGTATCATGCTGTGCAGGGATACTACTGCACTACTATACAAACACTTCTCAGCGTAATGAAGGTTTTACTCAGCACTAAATGCTTCTCCTTTTTTCCTTTAGATTACCCATTTAAGAAAAGCAGGTCCTCCAGCAAATTCAGAGAAAAACTGAGAGGAATTCAGAGCCACAGTGAAAGACTTACTTGGTACACGATCTGTTTCCCACTTGCGGAATCTGAACACCGAACTGAAAAAAATTCTTAAGATCATAGTAAGATTGACTAAAAATAATACATATGTCTTTGATGCATACTATAGCTTCATAACACAATTAAAAAGACCCAGAAATTTTCAGCTGAACTTAGTTACTATTTGCAAAAATCCAGCAAAGGCTGTATAAATACTAACACCTTCAGGAGCTAAGTAGATGTCAGTTGCTAATTCTGACAACGTTTACACTGCACACTCAAGAGCTGAATTATTGCTGAAATAGATTCTTTATTTCTGAAACATTCCAAAACAGCAGTATACACAGTTGTAATCAAATATTAAGTCATATGCCATTATAAGAAAGCATTGATTAGTGCAATTGGATTTTGTAAAAGGTCTATCAAAAAATTTATTTGCATTAAAACTCATTTTCCATAAGCAACTGTTAATAAAATGTTACAATTTAATTCTTTTGTAATAAAGTACTGAAAATCAACTGTAGTTTTAGAGACCACTTTGTAAGTGCAATGTGAGTTTTGCTGCCGTTTTAAACACAAAACACTATGACAATTGAACAAATGGTGAAAGACCAACAAAACCATGCTGACCCAACTGGACTGCAATTCCCAGTGAATGCTACTTTTTTTTTGTGCTTCTGCAACATAAATATACTGCTTTGTATTGCCAATGGTACCACTTCGTAAAATATGCTCCTAGCGCTAAAAAAGTACATTACCCCAAAAATATTATTTATGGCACAGAAAAGTTAAATTATCTCTCTGCTGTTCAAGGTTCAGGCAAGTTTAAATTAACTTAAGTATACAAAATAAAACGTACTGGAAACACTAGAAAAAAAATTCAAGCACATACATAAGTCCCCCCAAATTCAAAATAAAACGCATGATGACTTTACACTAAATAAATTAACTTAGAATTTCAGGATGGCAAAGCTGCCCAAAAGCATTATCTCCTAGCTCTTTCCAAGGAAATATTCTGGAACTCTCTTCAGTTCCAAATGCCAACACTGTCATTGTTAGTCTGGTAACAATGCAGTTGTTCAGGTAACTGATTAAGTGCAATATTTAGTACAGGAGAAGATGTTCATTTTTTAAAAATGACATTGCATTATGGATGGTTACATCTTAAAATCCCAAGGGAAATAATACTGTATGACCCTCCTTTCCCAAACCATTGTTACCCAGCCAGCTGGGTAATGAAATCCACATTATTTTCCACTGTTGATGGGTATCCTTCATCAATAACAGCCATCTCTCCAGTTCCCATCCCGCATCGTGCTGAGTGATGAAAGTGGTTTTGGAGGCTGAAGAAAACTGTATTAACCAAATGACAGAAAAAGGCAAAGGAAGTCATATTTCATGTGAAAGATCAAGGTAAGAAACATCATTTGCTTCTCCAGTGACATTGGCTTTATGGCTTACTTAAAGACATCACTCTGGTTCATTTCTGGCTTCACACTAACGTAAATATAGAGATCTACACTGAAATTAAAGCCACTTCCAATGAGACCCCATTACTGTTCCTGGTCTTAACAGACTAAAAGCTCTGTAAAAAGGAATTTGGTGAATAATTGTCATGATGAAGAGACCCCTCTTTGTGTTTTCAGGGCTAAAGATGATAAAAAAACTATTTTTGTCACTATGGTCAGCAAAGATCTAACAGGAAGATCTTCATGGTTGAAGAACTCTACCAGATCTTGCTCCAGACCTTTTTATCCAAGACCCATGACAATGTGTTTCTACCTCACAGCTGAAGTTTGAGAGCCACCATTCCCAGCACCACCACTCCAAATTGGGACTCGCCATGCTCCAGGCTCCCACCCTCACACCTTCACACAGAAGCTGCCTCTCTCACTAATTAGCAAGTGCTTATTCTTATTATGAAATAATTCCTGACCGCATTCCAAACTCTCGAGGTAACTACAGTGGTAGCTGTACCTTTTAAATCTTTCAAGTAAGATTAGAAAAAGGAAAACCAACCATCTCACTCTATGTGACTGCCAACACACTGCTGATGAGGAAGCTTATCTCTAACTTGCTGCAAACTTATTTTTATTTCACCAGAATTTGCTGAAAATAAAGCATCTCAATTCTGCGAAACTGTTTCTTATAAAGCCAGGTCTCAAGCCTTGTTCTCACACTTTTTCTGTGAGAGGGCCAAAGTAAAGAATAATTAACTAAGTTGAAAATAACTAAGAATACCGCTGCATGTCCCGGGCAGTAAACAGGAACACATGTCAGCATTGAAAACCATCTCAAACAGGCACAGGCTGTCAGTATAATGCCCTGTGGTTTGAGAGAACTGGTTTTGAGGGTCTGCAGTCCTTTTCTACTTTTCTATCACCAGCTGGATTCCAGTGACTGGCTCCAGCACAAGGCAGCAGGAGCAAGCAAGCCTTCCACATTGGCTCCAGAGCTAAGCTTACACTGCTACCATACCTGTGCCTGGTACCTGGGTTGATCCAGACTCTGAGCTGCTGACTGACTTCCTGGTTTTAGCTGCAACCTGCCTCATCACTGTAGACCTATCTGGAGACTGGGACTGTTGGCTGACCCTAGTCACCATCAATAATTCCCTTGGTTGGTTACTGTAAAGCAGCCTAGCTATCCTGCTTGTCTCCCAGTATACTTTGCCATGTAAGGATAGAAAATGGAGGACTCGAAGGATGGGGTCTGCACAAAGCCCAAAGCATAGAGCTGGAGATGGCTGAGGAATTGTCTGAATCCATTCAATAGGAACAAAATAAAAGTGCTGCCTCACTTGTAAGGCCAAGAAAAGATGGACCGTACAGTTACAACTTTTTTACGCTGTTCGTGGATACACGAATCTCAAACAGTAAGGAGAAAAGTGGTTAATACTTAGCCAAGCTGTTATCTTGTCTATTATAATTTATTTTACAAATTATCTAAAGCACTCCCTTATCCAGTGTTTGATCCTATGCAGTAAATACTGAAGTTCTCTAATGCAGGTCCGATATAAAGTGTCTAACAACCTATTTTAAATAGCTATAATATCAATAATTTGGCTACCTAACAGCCTGGCCATCAGTATGAAGACACACCTCTGCTCTGAATGTGTACTTGCCCCTGAACATCTGATTCATTTAAAAAATAAAACACCTGTTCTACTTTTAATCAAGTAATGAACAGAAACAGGTTAATTTTTCAGTCTAGACTCTTGACTCATAATGTGAAATACCATTCCTTGGAATGACCATGGTGACAAAAATCAACAGAGAAAATCTGCCTCTGATGGCTGAACTGCTTCTGAGAAAACTCCACATGAACTGAAACTGCCCCTATTTTTCACACGCATAAATAAAATGAATCCAGGGTCTTAAAGAGCTCCAATCTGCCTATGCTTTTAGAGACGTATAAACTTGTCATTCCTACAGTGCAAAGACTATCCATCATCACTGATCACTGGTCTGGCTCTGTGGCAACATAGGATCCTGCTAAGGTACATTTAAAGGTAAGAGGACAGGAGCCCTGACTTTCTGGACAATAAATAGCTTTGTTACTGATCTGAAGCAGCTTCTAATAAAACCAGTGTTGAGAGTGAGGTGTCTCACCCTCCCACTGAAATCTCAAATTTGTTTTTCTTTAATATTGTCTGTTGGATGCAAAGTTACAAAATAGCAAGGGATTGGTCTTCATGGCCTAGGAAGTATCTTTCTCACATGTTGCTATGAAAGACTTAAGAGCTCTGCAGAAGACTGAAGTGGGGGAAAGTAAAAGAAACAACGGGCAAGAAAACCATCTACTATAAAGAGCTCTAACAGAGAAAGCTCCAGCAGAGAGCAAAGGAGGTTATAATAGAAATCTCATGGTACAGGCTTCATCAAAGAAGAAACCTGATGGCTCTTTATGAAAGTTTCACCACAGTTGGTCAAAATCTGTTGTCAGTCACATCAGTGTAAATCCCAAGTAACTCAGCCAAAGTGAGAATGTGAGCAATTGAAGTTAGTCTGGATTTAGCCATTATCTAGTGAGAAGTATAAAAATGGTGAGATCTAAACAGTGACAGTTCATCAAATAGAAAACCAGGTGGTCATACAGCAGGCCCTCACATGAGAAGGGATGCATATGATGGGGAGAAGTAGTTGGAAGAGTTGATGCAAATTGACAGACATTTCTCTTTGAGAAACTTCATCACCTATTAATTACAGAACATACAGCTAAGAGTATTTACTCAAGCTGTATGTTCTGTTATCTTTACTCAAGCTTATTTTAATACTCACCCTAAAAAAAATAAAATCATTTGGAAATTAAATTCTCTTGGAAAAAATACAAAAATACATTCACTTAATAGCATAGCTCATTGCCAACCAAGTATGTGATATTCCAGGATTCCCTGTTCACCTATTGTCTCCCAGCAGGAGTTGAAGAGACCCTAGTTCAACCCAAGACTGTACTATCCAAGACAGTTATTTCCTCACAATGCCGTAATGTCACAAGCTGCATTTTTGCAGTCTACTGCCATTCACAACAACAGAGATGTATTTGCTTTTATTTCTTATTGACAGGTGGCAAATCATTCTTACTTATACATGATTACATCCTATCAATTATCATAGTTTACTAGGAACTACCAGCAAAAACTGTTCGCTATTTCTGGAAAGAAATCTTCACCCATTCAGTGACTCAGCATTGGGAGCTAGAAAATCTTCTGGTTTATAGCCCAAAACAACCAAACCAAGCAAAACCAAGCCAACCAACCAAACAAAAAAACCCAAACACAATCTAAGCCAAAGCCATCCACATATGGAAGGAAGCCTGTTTAACTCTTACCTTCGAACTGGCTGTGCAATTTTACTTCTGGGGATGCCACTCCCATTGATGGCCAGCGATGGTCTTGGAAGAGCACTGCGCCCTGCAATCCCTTGACTGGCAGTCTTGTTTGGCATTGGGATCCCAGTGTTAGAATATAATTGCAAGTTATTGGACACTGGAATGCTGCTGCTGCTACTACTGCTACTACCTTGTACGGTTGGGCTTACATATGCAGTAGCTTTGAGAGGCTGCCTGGCAGACACTGGAAAATGTCCCACACTGTGAACTCTGTGTTGAAGCTGTCCTGGTGATGGAACTGTAAAGAGTGGTAGAAAAGGAAGCAGCAAGGTCAATATGCAACAGGTGATGCTAGGTAGTATTACTCACTTCTAGAGAGATATGAATAAGGATAAATCATTATATGTATCACATCATTATCAATTTACTTACTAATTAGAAACTGCTGAAAATTCCCTTGTATTCAATACTGTGTCTAGTAACACTGCAGTGAACTAAAATACCCTGTTCCATCCCCGTCCTGAACAAAAATCTCACCCCACCCTTCTTTCTCCCCTCAAAAAGGTTTTATTAACCATTACAAGCATGCTAATTCCACCTTTACAAATAGAACTTTAAGTATGAGAAACTGCTGAACATATAAATTAATTAGTTAGACCACTTAGATTTTTGTAAGTTTGCCAGCCATAACCATATCTTGGTTAAGGAACACTGCATAAGGCATTATAAAAGATCACAGAAGTCTCAGTTTTATGTATATAAACAACCAAAAGGCTATAAAAAGATCTTGAATATAACAGCATATTCCAAGGCAAATGTTATGTAAACTATCATTTTAAACCAATGCTACGGGCTCCAGAAGCTTTATCTACAGATTTTCTACACAATTCTGCCCTCTGGTGTACAACCAGACATGCATCTGTTTCAGAGGCCATGTATCGAAAGCAAACTGTCAAAAACCTGAAGCACATAAAACTAACACAGCACGTACAGGTCAATCCTTTTTCAACTCTCAGCAAATTATTCAAAGACACGTTCTACATTAATAATTTTAACATCCACTAGATCAATATTCTCTTGATCGCCCCTATCAAGAAGTCACATAAACTGAACATATTACAGAGTAGTTTTAATTCCCCCACTCAACAAGTATATTACACTTGAGGACATAACCCTCTGTCTATCACACTTGCTCAGAAATGGAGCAGGAGAGAGGTCATGTATTTTAAGATAGTATTTACACAGTGTAGCGTAAACCCAGCATTGCATAAATTACCAAGAAAGACAGTTTTCAATTCTAGTATCAAAACTAAAAATATAAGTTTATAGGAATTCATTGCACTACAGTGCTTCTGCACTACTACTACTACTACTACTACTTCTTACTGGTTTAATTTTAGTTTCATAGTTGGCACAAAAGGAATGGGAAAAGAAATAAAAAAAAAGGAGGTGATGAAACTCTCAATACTGCATAGCAAGACTGGCAGAATTTGCTTTCCAAAACACAAACTTTGAAAATCCTGACCTATATTAAAAAACAGTGCAAAAAGAACGCAATCTGATTTTAACTTTTCATAAAGCAGAGGATCAGTGACTGGGACATACATTTTACCACTCTGCCAATTCCTTGCGTGCAGCCAAAGAACACAGGTACTTACTACATGATTGCAACCTTGAAATTCCATTACTCGCTCCATGCAAATTGGAGTCAAAGCTTTGACTGTTCCTCACAGTGACTGGAGAACTAGCAAAGCCAGCACTGCTGTTAACAGTGGGGGTACTTGGCATCCGAGCAAGGTTAGGCATGCTTCTTCGAAGTTTATCTGAAGCAAAAGAAGACAATGTTCATAGTCATGTCAGAATTTCCAGCAAACAGAAGCAGCCTCTGAATAATTTCTGTAGAAAATAAAAATTAAAAGAAATTAATTCAACACAAAGCAAATTTTTGCTCTGCAGAAAGAACATGAAAACGTTATTGACAGCATACTAACTGAACCCTACTGACTACTGTAACAGCAAGATTATTCACAAATAATTTTAAAGACATCAATATACAGTACATTTTTGGAATCATAAGGATTTAAATACTGAAGTGTCATAACAGGAAGAGTTTCAGATAAATGTGTAAAGTAGATCAGATGAATCATGCCCTGAACGTGCCTGTTTCTTTGCAGTGAATACTAAGTAAGGCTGTAGTGAAAATCAGACAGATAGATCTGCACTGTGGATGTATGTCTAAAGACAGGTGAGATGAGTCCAACCAAAGTGACTGAAGTCTTGCTTTCAGGTGCCAACGAGATGCTAAAAAGTTCCACTCAGTACCTAACCTTTTTAGCATGTTAAGTTTCCGTAGATGGCCATGCACAAAACCTGCTAAGTCTTGATGCTTTTCAGTTGACTGGAGTCCCAGGTTGACATCAGGATTTCCATATCTGGTGGTTCTCCCTCCTACCCCACTTGTGGTGCCTGATTTGGTGGGCTTTTTCACAACAGGCCTGTTAGGGTCTTCCACAAGAAGCTGCAAATGCCTCAAATGCTTCTGGATTAGGTTCAACAGCTAAGGCAGATACCTAAGAAATCAGAAGATGTCTGCAGCTTCACTCATGCTAGCTGATTTGGAGACAGAAGCCAAAACTAAGTCTCATAAATTAAGAAGACTTCCCAAACACAACAGCATTAGATAACCCAAGATGAAGCTCTTTTGGTTTCTTCTTCCATAGGGCCAAAAGATGACTTCTGTGTAATCAGAGGAGACTGGTGGGGGCAGAAGGGCACACACTGAATGACCTGGTCTGAATTGCTTCCTGTGACGTGACAGATTTCAGTAAAGCACCACACTGTGGGGAAATGACAGGTCATGTGTTAAACTGCAATTGACACTACAACTAATGCTGGCCTCTTGGCCAGGTTCACGAGCACCAGTGCTGTGCCCCTCAGAGGTAGCTATGTTTCTTATGATAACACGGTCAGCATGGAGGCCACCAGCTCCTGCCCATGCAGGAGGTTCCAGTGCCTGGCAGATGTCTGCTTCCAGTTCTTCCACTACAACAGAACACAAAGGCATGCTTGCCTTAAAACAGGCAGCTATGATGGTTCCCTCCAGTGGCATGCAGGGCATTTCAAGATTGATGGTTTGGATTTTTGCACAGGAAAGACACATCACATGGCTTGAAACTGCTGTTCTGGGCTGACCTAGTAGCTCACACAGGGCAATTTGTATCCACAGAAATAACAAACTGACTTATAAATACCTGTTCATCAGTCCACATAAATATATAACCTATTTAGCACCAGCATGACCTCCTCTAATCCTTAAAGCTGCTAGCAATTGATGGCTAATAAGAATTGACAGTACAGATCTAGCTATACAAGGTATTAATAGCCACTAACAGTAACTTTAATATATGTGATGCCTACGTAACTCAGCAAACAGTCACAGCAAGGCTACAACTCCAGCTGTTTTTTATGACTGGTCCTCATGATAAGAATGGTACAAAATCCTGCAGATAGTCAAAAACATCCTTGTACTTCAAAGGTCCAGCATTTCTAATATCCATGTCCCAAGTCCCAGTTATTAGTAGTGCCTGTCTGCCCTAGACACTGTACCATGCACACTAGTCCTGTGATGATCTTCTCTTACACCTCACCTAAGGCTGACTTCCAGTTACCACAGGCAGTCAAACATAGAGAACCACTGCTGTCTAGGAAATAGTTTAAATATTCCCATGAATTAAATACACTACATTTTCGTATTTTTTAAATCAAACAGTAGATATGGGAGGTAAGATAGGGTGGGGTTCATTGCAGGAAAAGGAAATGCAAGGTTTTAGTTCCTGGAAACTAGAATACAACCAAGTCCTAATAAAGTACCAGCTTAAGGGTAATCCTTCATCAAAGAGTTAGAGCTGCTGTGTTTCAGTCACTCATCACTAACGATGGCAGGCTGAAACTGTCAGTGGTACAGCAATAAGCATTAGTAAAGGAATTACGTGACTGGTTCAGTCAGGTGGTGAGTATTAACCTCACTCACATAATAATAATGAAAGAGTTATCAGGCTTCCAAAACTGTCCTGGGGATGGAAATAATGGCATCATACAGCTGCTATATAACTCATGATTTTGCAAACTGGAAAGGAACTGTCTTTCTATGATGTAATCCTTCGCCCAGAGTGGCAGAAAATTCATGAATATGGGATGTCTAGCTACTCTTTAAAACCCTAGGTCCTAAATCCTAGGTCAACATTACAGCATTTGGCAGAAATGGTCTGAGCAGCAGGATGGTGGTAGGGAAGATGGTACTGCATAAAATAGTTTTTCTAATACTATTCATGTATCATGTCATATAAGCAGAATTCCTTAAACTCTACATGCTTTTCCAGTCAGGAATTGTATCAGCCAACACAAGCATGATCTGCGCCTTGAACTGTCCAGTGGCTGCAGTTACAATACAGGTAAGAATAAGTACAGAAGTAGCTTGGATTTCCTCCATGTCATGGACATCCACGTCCTTTGCCTCCTGTTCATTAGTCCCTTCTCTTTGCAGCAGTTTGCTCTGCTGCTGATTCATTCAGTCCTCAGGCAGCAGGTTCCTGCTGCACCTGCAAGTTCTCATCCATCAAGCATCTGTGTTTACTTCTTTGATGGGTCCTTGTGTCTGCTGAGATAAATGGCCCTGAAAAGCAATGAAAATAGCAGGTCAGTTCTGTGTGTGGGGAAAACCCAGAAATGTTTGTCTTGATGACATTCTGCTGCTTTCATCTCCTTGGATAATGCATCCTCTTTTATCTTTCTTGAAGTCTGTCACCTGTTCTCCTCCTAAGAACAGTGAAAAGAGTCTTGCAGACCTTTGTAAATGGAATGCTGGGTCTTCTGAGCTTGAGCAGAAGGTGCGAGTTATGGGATTTTAACATTATTTCAGGCCGCCAAGACATGACTAGAAACAAACTTGCTGGAAATATACGAGAAGAAAACAAAAGTGTTTTTCAAAGCTCCTAGTAGCAAACCTTCCCTTCCTAGAGCAGTCTGTTCTCCTGTGAGTGATAAGAAAATTAACAGAGAGGAGTGAAAGAATAGAGATGTATTCTCAGGTAAGAAGGGATTTGCGCAAATTGTCGTGTTTATGATGAATGCTGAAATTTGCTACAGTTTCTGCTACCTCTTCTGCACTAATCTGGTTCAGTGGCAAGCCTAAAAATATCAGTTGTTTACAGTTTGTTCTGTCGGGAAGATGTTGATATTAACACCAGCAAGGAACTCCAAAGGACCTGTACCTTCTACAACATCCACAGTTATTGTGGCCAGAGTAAGTACGATGTTTAAGTAGGATGCAGCCACATAAAACATCACAGATAATCTTCACCGTTCCCAGGCTTCTTGGAGATGTAACAGTATGACCTACAGACACTGTAGTATTGATGTATTCTAAAGTTTGAAGAAAATGCAAATTCACACAAGGGAGTTAACGAGGAACTGTTTATTACCACCTTCTCAAAAGACCTCATGCATACACACACATGCTTGTCACTTCATAAGTGCTGGTGGCATACATTGCCCCTTTTTCACATATTTGCAGCAGAATGATACACCAAAAATCACATACAGCATGTTTACGCTTTCTCCCCTATGTGGCATCCATGACGAACTGCCTGTTGACTACAGCACAGAAAAAACAGGGCATTGTGAAATACAACATCTTCTGCACTCTCCTGAAAATGTGCATCCAACAGCACAGATCATATCCACAACTGGTGAGAAATGGGTCAAAAAGCAGATAAAAGTATCCTTTATTTTGTCATGCATTCCACAACATTACAGGAAAAACAGCAGTTTGCCTCTTACTCAGATGCTTCAGTTCTGATTTTTTCCAGCAAGTTCTTCCCCTCGTGTTGTTTCTTCTCTAAAGTCAGTCTGGGATCCGTGGCCCAGCTTCTTTCTGGCAGGTCACCAGAACAGGCATCACCTGCTTCTCTCTTCTGGTCCCAGCACTGCTGGTGGCTGCCCCCATTTCACTGCTTCTAGTTTTTATCTTCTCTGACCTAATACTATCACTGGCCAAGGATTAATGTCCATGTAGCACACAAACAGACTTCGCCCTCAGAGCAAAGCTGCCCCAGAAAAGGTATGCTTTTGGTGGGCTGCCAGTCTGGGATTCTGTAGCAGTTTTTGACAGCTAAATTCTCTCTGCCAAAACACTTCATCCAGTGAGGCTCTCCTTGCAAGGAGGGCTTAAGTTGGCGCTATAGCCAAGTGTCTTCAGACCTATTTATTCACTCATTGTTATTCTCTGCAAGTATTGTCTTTGGCAAGGACTCACAAGCCTTGCCAAAAGTGCATGATCATTAAGGAATGTGATACAATGAATCATAATTATTAGTGTCTCAGAAATCTGTATCATCATATAACCTATGTTAGAAGTTCATTACACATAATTAAATCCTTCACACAAGCCCTGCAAATTCGACTCTGCCTTATCCATACTATATGCACAAATAAGTTAGGAAAAAAACATAAGGAAAAAATCTGTGCTTTTCTACTTTAAATATTATTTTATATTATGTAGTTATTCAGAGTTTGTTTTGAAATCCTTAACTTTTAGACTCAATTACAACTTCACCTTAAGGGATTAATTTTTTTCCTCACTGTTGAAGACCTGAGTTGAGTATCTGCATTACATTCATTATGTTTATAACATTTATGACATCCCAAATACACCAGGGTCTTGTTAGAAATAGTTACAGATACTTACAGCAAATTAAAGATTTTTCCATTATTCTTCCATGACTTCTCCCCACTGATTACTATTCTCAACACAACTTCAAAGGTGACAAAGTAAGATTTTTTTTCTCCTTTAATAAAATCTGCAACAACTTCCTACAGTGAATTCCACTCCTCACTGAACAAGAGAGGTTCTGAGCTGAAAAATACTCTGTAAATCAGTAAGAACAGAGCTTTATCCAAACAGACAAATCAATGTAAGTCTATACTGACTGGTATCTAATCACCAGACTGCTGTTCTTGAAACGCTCCTCTTTTATTTCTGCTGGGGTTTGCTTAAAAACACCACTCAAATGAACAAAACTCAGCAGCTTCTCAAATAAGGCAAGGATGTTGGAACAACCAATGATGTTCATAATATTTTCCCTGAGAAAAGTTATCCTGCAGAAGCATATGCAATAAAGTAACCAAGAGAAAAACTTCAAAATCAACATGAAAAGATAATGTTAAATATACATTTAAATTAACCAAATAGCATGCATGTATCGGTGGATCCGCTGGAGGGAAGAAATGCCATCCAGAGGGACCTTGACACGCTTGTGAGGTGGGCTGATGCCAACCTCATGAAGTTTAACCATGCCAAGTGCAAGGTCCTACACCTGGGTCAGAGCAATCACAGGCACAGCTACAGGTTGGGCAAAGAGGAGAGATTCAGAGCAGCCCTGCAGAGAAGGACTTGGGGTGGTGGTCGATGAGAAAATGAACAGGAGCCACCTTCAGTGTGCACTTGCAGCCCAGAAAGCCAACCGTATCCTGGGCTGCATCAAAAGGAGCATGACCAGCAGGTCCAAGGAGGTGATCCTGCCCTTCTACTCTGTTCTCATCAGACCTCACCTGGAGTATTGTGTGCGGTTCTGGTGTCCTCAACATAAAAAGGATATGGAGCTGTTGGAACAAGTGCAGAGGAGGGCCAT
>NDXB01005752.1:59136-71883 GCA_002631895.1 Agapornis roseicollis | reverse complement strand
CTGTAGGAGTAAACAAACTTTGTAAAAAGGAAAAGCATTCTTGTCTGTCAAAAAAAAAAAAAAAAAAAAAAAATAAAAAAAGAGGAATATTCAGGTCATTCAGTAGCAATTTAGGGCTTCAATAGTCTCTGAAATCATCCTTGGGAGTCCTAATGGAAATGATTTGCCAGTTGAAAAGTAGTTACAAATCTGATTGCAACTCTGCTTCATCACACAGATCTATTGCAAAACCAAAATGCTTTATTCCCTGCTTTTGCTGCACCTCACCATAAGGAAGCACAGGTAAGGATGAACTGCTGCTAAATAGAGCACTGTATTCTATAGGCACATATTACATAAACTGTATTAACAAAATACTGGGTAACAGAACCTTTACTCTGCTGAAGTCAGTGCCAAAATTCACTATGCTATGAATTTAACCAGAGTAGGGATTTCAACTGTTGTGTTTCCTGTAAAGAAATATTTTAATTACTTTTAGTTACATCAATTTATGTTAGTTATGCCAGCTGCAGATTGTTGAAGTAAATTTATTTACTTATTAAACTGTTGAAGGAAAACAGAAACATCTCACTACAGGATTATTAAAGAGGATGGAGACTATTTATGTTAGACAAATGAGGGAATTTTGTGGGAGAAAGTTTTCATAGGTATTCACAGGATAGTAGAAAAAGTGATTCCACAAATAATTCTGAATAGCTCTGAAAAATTCATGTTGTCTTTCAATATGTGTAATAAAGTCTATGTATACAAATATACATCTTGTTTGAATGTTTGTGTGTGTGTATACATGCATATTACATGTGTGAAGATACAGAATTAATCAGATCTTCAGGACTGTTTAAAAAGTGGTAAGTGGTCTACAAAGTGAGATAGAAGAAAGATTTAGTGCAGGGGTTTTTTTTCTCCTGTGATACTTTAATAATTCAAAAAAAGGTGGCCTTTTTTTTTTTTACAATCCAGTATCCATTAATGCATCTATGTGTGTATAGTTTGCTACATGGTAACTATTCTGTATTCAGTCCTGTAAAACTGAAACTGTCATTATCATGACTCACATTTGTTTTTTACAAGAAGAAAAATTCAAACCTTCCATTTGAGACCTTTGAAAATAAGCTACTGACTATTTCTATATGTATGAAAGTGAATGAGAAGTGTCATTATTTAAAAATCTTATATCTGAGGAGTTTAAGAAGGAATAAATTCTGTTAACACAACTGATATAAAGTGACTGCAGTGACTTCACAGTGTACAAATTCCTCAAGGGGGCAGCAAAGTGGGGGTGTTCTGATTTACTCTCTGATGACCAGATATCAAATGGATATCATCTATCAGATGACTCTGGTAGATATGAGGAGATAGACTAAAATTGTATAAGGAGAAGTTCAGACTGGACAGTAGAAAATGGTTCTTCACTGACAGGATGGTAGATTACTGGAACAAGCTCCAAGCACCAAGCCTGTCAGAGTTCAAGTGTCTGGAAAATGCTCTTAGTCATATGATTTAGTTTTAGGCAGTTCTGCAAGGAGCAGGGAGTTGGACTCTTATGGATTATCCTCATGGGTCCCTTCCAACCTGAGACATTCTATGATTCCATGTTTGTATACCATTTACAGCCAGCATGATGGTTCTTTATGACTGATGCAGAACTATATCCTTTTGCATGCAGTCTTTTGTGGGTTTGGTTTTTTGTTTGATTGTTTGTTTGTTGTTTTTATTTTCCTAGGAATATTCAATATTCTGAGAAAATAGTCATATTTAAGTAGGGGGCTTTTGTTGTGTGTTTTTTTGTTTGTTTGTTTGTTTGTTTTTTGTTATTTTGTTTTAATGTGATTAGAATGGCTAGGTAAAGCTGCTCAGAAAGTTTGAGTGTCTGAGATAATTACAATGAAGAGCTACTAATACTACAGAAGAAGAGTTTAAGTTCATTGAGAAATATACCACGGTACATTTTTAAAAAAGAAATTGTAACTTGTCTGCTTCCTATAAACTACAATGGAGTTCTGCTAAATAAAGCAAAGTTAGAAAAATCTTGTAAGATGTTGTTTGAAGAGAAGAAGCACAGGCACATTACTTACAAATGGGCTACATTTGAAAAAGGATCAATTGATGCATTCTGCAATGAGTCACAGTACTTTGAAAAGATTTTCCAATTCCTTCTATATATGAAAGATTTGTTGCTTTTTTAAACAAATAGTTAGCAGTTAAAAAAACTGTTTAGGGGTTTTTTACTCAAACAAACATTAATATTGCAAAGATACTAATTGTAAAGCACTTTCTAGCTCCACAGAAATACTTTATGACTTCTTTTATAAAATTAATAAAGAATTTTCTGTTCCTATTTGAATTCAAGCCAAAATAGAAAATCCTACTTTTCAATGACATGAGAGGGCCACATATATTTATACAGAGCAGTGCCATCCAATTAAAAGAGTGAAAAATAATTTCTGACTTTTTCATAATGAATTGATACCAGTATTTCATAATCAGTGTTTAGTCACAGAAGCAAAGTGTTCATAGAATCAGAGAATCATAGAATATTTTGGGTTGGAAGGGACCTTAAAGATCACCTAGCTCCAACACCCTTGCCATGGGCAGGGACAACCTCCACTAGACAAGGTTTCTCAAAGCCCCATCTAACCTGGCTTTGAATGCTTCCAGGATGGGGCATCCACAGCTTCCCTGGACAACCTGTGCCAGTGTCTCACAATCCAAATGTTTCATCTAAACCTACCCTCTTTCAGCTTAAAACTACCACACCCTTCCCCCTCCCCATCCCATCAGTCCTTGCTCTTACAGAAAAGTCCTCCCTAGATTTCTTCTAGGCCCCCTTTAAGCACTAGGAGCTTCTCTAATGTCTTCCCAGAGCCTTCTTAGGCTGAACAAGCCCAACTCTCTCAGCCTATTCTCACAGGAAAGGTGCACCAGCCCTCTGATCATCTTTGTGGTCCTCCTCTGGACTTATTCCAACAGGTCCATGTACTTTATGTGCTGGAGGCCCCAGAACTGAACACAGTACTTCAGGTGAGGTCTCACAAGAGTGAAGCAGAGGCGGAGAAACACTCCCTTGATGTGTTGGTCTCAGTCCTTTCGATGCAGTCCAGGATATGGTTGGCTTTATAGGCTTCAAGTGCACACTGTCAGCTCATTTTCGTCTTCTTGTCAACCAACCGCCCCAAATATTTTTCTTCAGGGCTGCTTTTAATCCATTCTCTCCCCTGCCTGTAGAAGCTTTGTGCTTCTGTTATTCATAGTCATTCTTGGTGCATTATCAGTAAGCCTAAGATTTTTACATAGCTGGAGAAAATATTCCACAGGACATCTGTCGCTATAGACTGTACAAAATTAAGTCATAAATGACATCTGTCTGGAAAAATTTTGTTTTGAGGAAATAACTTACAATTTTGGAGCAGGTATTAAAAGAGGTATGGGTTAAATTCATCTGACCTGGCATTCAGGTTGTCACAATATGGTTATGCAAGTTGCTTTTAAAGATAAAAGTGCTATGGCTATGGCTGCAATGCAGCTTAGCATATTCTATGGATACAAAATAGGTTAAATGGGCATCATAAAAATTTTAATTTATTATAAAAGCTGCGTGATAAGCTAGCTGAGATGTTACTCATTATGTTACTAGATATTTAGAGGTAGGTGTAATTAATACTGTCCCTTAGGTCTATTTTGCTTTAATCCTTAATCACATTATTTATTTTTTTCATTGTATGCATTTCTACAGGAGAAACACTGCAAAGAAAATCATGTCCATCTTCAGAATATCAATGAAATGTCCTCTGGCCAGGCACTTCTTAGTAAAATAAAAAAATAAACAACAGCCCAAAACCCAAAACAAAACTCACCTGATTAGGAAAGACTGGCTAATGTAAGGAGATTGTCCTGGAGCACTTGTCAAAAAATGCTCTTCATAAATAAAATATGCTAAAGAATAAGAAATTTACAGCAAGAGAAAGATTTTACGTTAAGTCCGTTACTAAGTACATTCATCAGTTTCTCATTTATGGCTCCAACGCCCCTACTGCAAGAGCATTTCTAACTCATTCTTATTTGTGGAGCCCTTATTTTTTCCATTTCCTCAGAATGCAATGTTATCTAATGTTATTTCACACTGAGATGAAACACTGACTTTATCAGTAAGGATAACTGCTGAGAAAGTGGAACAAAAAGAGTTGTATACATCTAATAGTGCAACATCTTCACTGAGGATATGCTAAGTTAGCAATTTTGCATCATGTGTCCCTAACAAATTATTTCATGCTGTATTGGTTTCAGCAAACTGTGGTATGTGGAAAGATGCTGTGCAAAAAGTTTTACCAGTACAGTGAACCTGGAAAGTTTATTCATATTGACAGACAAAAAAAGCAACAAATAAACCCAGACCTTTTATCAAGTTAGTTTTTGTTAGGATTCACCATCAATTTTTTCTTGAGTTTGAAATATATTCTTGATTTCAGCTACTGGGGAATTAATCTTCTGATCTGACTAGCAGTTGTTTAATAATTTATGTGTTTTTACTGGTTTAGGACAGGATAAAACTACATTACACTGAAGATGCAGATGAGGTTTTTGTTGCAGATTATCACACAACCCATTGCTGAGGGCATTCAGCCTAGACTTTAATTTCACAACCATGACACTGGTGTGGGAAAGAATTTTCTAGAGGTGATAACATTTGAATTATGAATGGATGCCCTAGATCATAGGTGGAAGTTAGCTTACAAAACCAATATCTCATGCTTGATTTTCCATCTGGGTCCTACAGAGAAAGCTGCATTAAAAGCACCTGTTGCTGCATTGGACTCTGGCAAAAGATGAAACTAACTGAGGACTGTGAAAAGGACACTAGGAGAAGTTTCAACATTCTATCATTAAAGCATTTCAACATATTATTTCTGTGTCTCCACTGGACAATATTAAATGTCTTTCACATACCTTTAGAACCATATAATTTTCATTTAGACACACCACTTTCTCCCAGTTTCTTTAAAAAAAATGTGTTGGTTATGATGTGTATGCCTATTTATCCTTCTGTCTATGTGGGTGCTTGTAATAGTTACCATTGCGGCAAGAACTGAACTCATTTCAAAGAACAAAACTATGCAGAATAATTAACAAAGTCTGATTATTACTTGCTATACAATTTGAAAACCAGTGAACTATTATTTGAATAGTATAATAAAAATGTTAATTAATTTAATGTTAGTCTTTCAGTGGTACAAAATGGCAAAATGTAAGAGCTTACTGATTCCATGGTAATTCATCTGTCATTCCATATTACTGTTTGTATATTGTAGATTAAGAACTGATTAGTAGATAATTTACATGGTATTTTTTCCTGCCTGCTTGTTTTGTTATGATTATTAAATTGTTAACTTAGATCAAAATGGCCTGAACAAAGATGAGTATCAGCTTTTTAATTCTGCATGATCTTCAGGATTGCACTTGATGGGTGAAAGAAAAGTTAATTAGGCAACTATGAACACTGAGAGAGCAGGTATGGAGTTGGTATGGAGTTAAAAACTACACAGTTCAAAGAAAGAAAATTACTTATGTATAATTTTCTTTTAAATCTCACTGTTCACTTCCTCAATATAACATTTGATTTCTTAGAATATTTCCATTTGTAATTAAATCTGATAGCCTAATCAGAAATTTTGGCTAGATTGTGACTTTAGTTTTCACAGTGACTTAAAAAATATCATTGTAAAAATTTCATTGCTTAAGGGCGAGGATAACTTAAAATCATGAATTAGGATTTTAAACGTTTCCTATCCTACATTTCATGCATAATAGTTTCCTTTTATCTTGTTGCATATCCATCTAAAGGCTCTGTAAGATCTCTTGTGCTAGCTTAGTTATCTAGACACAAATTCTAATTCTTCTTGGGTGAATCTGAAAAGGAAACAAGAAATATGCAAACAAGATGCACTTAGTTTACCCTATCCATCTGTAACCTTCAGATTGTATATATCTTTAAGCCATATTGGTCAGAGACTCTACTCTGCATTTAGGCCATTAAATAAACCACTCTTCGGTCTCTAGTTTTAGGTACTATATAAAGAATAAAAACATACTCTCTCCCATCCCAGAAGAATTTCTTGTCAAAGGATGTAACGGATTTTGAAATAAATATCTAACATAAATGAGAGATTAGGAACCCTTATTCTGAGCTTTATTTATTGTAATGTATACCACTTAAAATTAAGACATTTGAGTGAAAACATATATATGTGTGTGTTACTTATAAAGAAAAAGTAATATATTTACAAATAAAGTGCAGAGAATCTTACACTTCCAAAATAAGGTGATTTCGATTTAAGAATACTTACTGCTCAAGTTTCAGCTGTTAAAGAATAATGAATATTTTCTGATATAATTCCTCCCTTCTTGAAGTCAGAATATATTTCTACATTAGAATTTTACTCTTCTTGTATACCAAATAGTGCAAATAAACAAGGAGAAAACCAACCAAAAAGAAAAGGGAGGCTAAAATTTATGAAATAGTTGTATGTCAAATCTATCAAATGAAATAAAATGGGGAAGTAAAAAAAAAAATACATCTTGAAACAGTATGATTTGAAAGAACCCAGCTTTAGCTGAGCTTTTAAATAGATGACCAATGTGAAACTCTTCACTTGACAGGACACTGTTAAAGTGAATGATCTGACTGGAGTTTGTTCAATGGACCATTCTCATGTATATCTTATGTTGAATATGGCAGAGAAAATGGCATGGCTTTTGGATATGTTTCTTTGACATTAATTCAGTAATGAGTGACATTACCCTTATCCACTGTGCAACAGTCAAACAGTAATAGCTAACAAGTGTTAAGGGAAAAGTGAGTTAGGAAGAATATTCTTTATCTAAATTACATCTCAAACTTTTTGAAAATTCATTTTGCCTTTTCTTTTACACTAAGGAAATATCTTTAGTATCAGTAACACTCAGCCTCTTGTTATTCAAGCCATTTGTAAAAAGAAGAGATAAAACAAAGAAATGGTAACACATTTTAAAACCTAAAGTTTATGCAACCTTTTTTAAATCACAGGTGCTCTTTAATTCTAGATATCATCCCTCAGGTGGAAAAGTCACTGGTGTGAGAGACTTACTCATCCTACAGCAATGAACATGTTACATGTCTTTTTCTTCTAGCATCTACAGAGCAAAACACAGATTAGCAATCTATTTTAAAAAGAACTATTTTTCTTTATCCACTTCTAAGTTATTTTGGCCATTCAGTGTAATTAGACCAGTATTTGATCAGTATATCCTAGCAGAAATGCACGAAGGACTGCAAAATCACAGGATATAGGGGTATGATGTATATACTAAAACTAAACTGAAGACTGGAATTTTTTCAGTTTCTAGTTACAGAGCTTTTTTTGAATTGGTTACTCATCTGTGATTTCCAGATGGATACTTCATATAACTTTGTTCATTCTAGGGTGAACGTCCCTACATTAAAAAATATATTAAAAAA
The DNA here is from genome assembly GCA_002631895.1 of Agapornis roseicollis. Classification (NCBI taxonomy): domain Eukaryota; kingdom Metazoa; phylum Chordata; class Aves; order Psittaciformes; family Psittacidae; genus Agapornis; species Agapornis roseicollis. Next base: position 64,391 of record NDXB01005752.1, on the reverse strand, counting down.
GTAAAAAAAAATATCAGGGTAATTATTTCAAAACCTAATATATCTAGTCTGCATTTGTATAGTCACAGTGCTCCAATAATCAAACTGTATGAAAAGAGAGACTTGGAATCACTGAAGATATATTTAAGCAGTTTGATTGCTTATGTGAAGGCTGTTATCTTAGTTGCATTTTGTTTAATTGAACTTTGGTGAAAAAAAAAACCACCAAACACCACAAACAAAAAAACAAAACAAAACTGTAATTTTTTGAATTAAATAAAAGGAATGTACTACATTAATCGAAAAAAAAGCTAATTCTTGATATTTACCAATATATGTTTATCAATGTGTGACAATGGCTACTCATGGAATAATGTCTTCTTTTTGGTAGAGGAAGTCAAACCTGGCACACACACCATGCAAATATACTGACAGCAGCCATCTGAACAGGACTTCATGGGGAAGAATTTTCCTCTTTAAATGCATAGATTTTTACCTAAGTAGGAAGACTTTCCTCACATTTCTCCAGGTTTCCCCAAAACTTAAATAAGATATCTTTATTTTAAAAAGGAAACACTAAGGTAAAAAAATGTAAATAATCTCTTTCAGGTAACAGAACATATATTCTCCAATTTGAAGTAAAGGAAACAGATAAAGCTGATCAAAAAAAGTACTATGATCATGTTAGCTATATGTACTCCAATCATAGTACTGGGACTGTAACATTCACAGCAAAAAAGCATGCTTCACATTCCATTGCTCCTATCAGGCTCTTGTGTTCAGCTTACAAGACCTGTTCCTCACACAAATCATCTTTGTACCACATACTGAATAAAGATACTCATAACGTTTTTCATGACTGGGAATATATAATGTAACCCTGTACCATACCATTGTGTCTAAAGTACTTCCGAAACACAAATCAGCTTGAGAGATTGAATAGCTGACTGTATGATATTGTGCAGACATTGCCAGTCTTCATATCACAGAGAACTTTGTAAATCATGTATTAACAGTTGACAGTAATTGCAATAGGGTAAATAGTTAAATAAATCACTGTTATGTCAAAGAAGGTGATCCTGTCCCTCTACTCTTCTCTCATGAGACCTCACCTAGAGTATTGTGTGCAGTTCTGGTGTCCTCAACATAAAAATGACATGGTGCTGTTGGAACAAGTCCAGAGGAAGGCCATGAGGATGATCAGGGGACTGGAGCATCTCCCATACAAAGACAGGCTGAGAAAGTTGGGACTCTTTAGCCTGGAAAAGAGAAGGTTGCGTGGAGACCTCCTAGCAACCTTCCAGTATCTGAAAGGGGCCTATGGGGATGCTGGGGAGGGACTCTTCATTAGGGACTGTAATGACAGGACAAAGGGTAATGGGTTCAAGCTTCAAAGTTTAGATTGGCTATAAGGAAGAAATTCTTTCCTGTTAGGGTGGTGAGGCACTGGAATGGGTTTCCCAGGGAGTCTGTGAGTGCTCCATCCCTGGCAGTGTTTAAGGCCAGGTTGGACAAAGCCTTGGGTGGCAAGGTTTATTATGAGGTGTTCCTGTTTATGGCAGGGGGGTTGGAACTAGATGATCTTAAGGTCCTTTCCAGCCCTAACTGTTCTATGATTCTATGATTTAAATACTGTTTCCAGTATGCAATGTTGTCAAAAAGTAAGAGATGAAAACTTTTTCTCATAAAAATATCTATTCATAGGTCACTGCCTGTGCAATACAAGTTTTCCATATATGCACATATAAGCCAAGTGGGTTAAATTTTATTCACTAATAGGGAATAACACATACTTTATTGTGGGTTATAAATGTGTAAATGTTCTTAATTTTTCAGTGAGTTTTCTAGACAATGATATATTTCTAATCTTTTAAATATATATTATCGACCACACTCAGAATATTTTCTTCTTTAGTTTTATTAATGTAAGCCTTTCTTAGTTCAGGGTTCAGCAAATATATGAGAAACTTTAGGCTGGAAATTACCTAAAAAATTATAGTCTGTCTTGGAAATCTGTTTTATGTGAGAGATTGCATGTTCACAAAACTGATCCTTGTCATCCATCTATCATTGGCTTCAATCTTACAATGGAACCGGCTAATTCATCACTATTATTTTGATGATATTCAGCTGTATCTATTTTTACCCTACTGATCCTACTGGGGCCTGAGAAGTACTCAGAATCACAAAATGTCCCAAAACTAATATCGCCTGGATGGAGCTTTTGTTGATTGATTCTATTAGTTTCAGTATTTTTGTTCTTTATGTGATATCCAGCCACCTCTTATGTGTTGTTAAATACTTAGCTACAGATACTGACCATGGTTATCGTAACACCTTATCCAAAGCTCAGACAAATCAAATAAAGAGTGTACTTATGGAAACAGCTTCTTTATTTTTATCTGTATGATATCAAAGTTTCAAATAAATTTAAATATAGTCATGTTTTCAAAAAAATTGTTTGGCTTTTGAAAATAGTGTTGTACAGTTATAGCAGAAGCTTCATATGAAATCTACATTCCTATATTTTTCCAATTCTGGCCAGAAAATTAGTTGAAATTTCCTTGAGAGCCAGGAGGTTTGGCAACTTGAATGTTCAGCAGAATTTCTGTTTGGCTTCTCCCAATGTCTTTTTAAGGTACCTTGCTCTTATTGTTGCTGTTATATTAATGCTGTAAAAATGAAGCTGTGACAATAACTTGTTTGTACACATCTACCTATGGCCTATCTATGCTAACCTTTTTATGCCTAGGCTAGATAAGCTAAAACCTGACAGGTTTAACTTGATTTTAGTAGCAGTATGCAACTTTTGTTTTGTGCTCAATTTTTTCTCCTGCAGTTTTACTTTTACTTGTTCGGCTTCTCTTGTTTAAAAATCCTCAACATCAATGTTCATCACCATAGAACCCCAAAATAAAAACCTCAAAAAAAAAACCCAAAACAACCAAAAACCAACCAAACAAAAAAAAACCCCAAAAAACAAAAAAACCACAAACCAAAGTTTTGCAGAGTGGCATGAGAATTTTACGTTTAGACAAAATACTCTTGTTGGCACCTTCTCCTTTCTATGTATCTGTCACTATCCTTTCTCATTTAAATCTTACCCTCTGTTAAAAAGTAGGCTGATGTGAAATAAGAGTTACTCATAAAGAACTATACCTAAATGCAATCCAAGACGGTATGCACAAAAATTGGGACATTTCTAGCTCATGCCTCTCACTCCCTTTCTCCACAGATGTAAAACAACAGTATTGTTAGAATTAAGTCCATGTCATACACACTACAGTCTTAACTCTTTCTTATATTAAGGTCTGCCTCCCAAAACACCAGTTTTAAGCTTCATAGTACCAATTCTTCTTTGAGCATTCACTTCAATGATACTTTGTCTAGAAATATGCCAGTTAATACAAATTAATCTCTGGATTTTTAAACCTCAGTCTAATAATTAATAGTTATTCTTACCAAAACAACTCAAGGAGATTAAGCATGCTGAGTTACTATGGAATTGAATTTAATATTCAAATATAAAATAATCTACTAGGCACATGATGCAGAGTTAATTTGTTTATAGACTATGAACCCAACCTGTAAATTCAAAAGTGATGTGAATTTATACCTGTAACACTTGCCTGAAAGATCTGGTTTATTATTTCTTCAATATTATAATAATTTTTAATTATAACAGTTGGAATTCCACCTACCATTATACTCTATGAGAAAACAAGCAAACAAACAAAACCTCCAGAGCTTTTTCATTAAAAAAATTAAACAAAAAGAATGCAATGACAATCAAACATATCATTTGTATTGCTAAATATCCAGTTATTGCATTCAGTTATTACCATCTTATTAAATAATTTGTCTAGAGCCAAATTTCTTTATTTTACAGCAAAAAAAAAAAAAATTCCTACTTATGGTAAATTCACATGAAGAATTTGGACAATGTTCTGCAGTTCATATAATGAATTTTGTTTAGAGTACTGGCACAATTAACCTCTTTTATTAAATTTGCTATTCATACTTGAAACCAAGAAAAGATGGTGAAGGGATTCATGCCACTGAATTTGACTATGAATTTCTAGTATGAGCTGGCTGTGTTTGAGTGAAAGTGTACTGGAAACAATAAGCCTGCTGAAATAAATTAACTGTAGAGTTAAAACAGGATAGTTTGGACCATACACAACATAAGGAAAGAAATTGGAACTAACAAGACTGGAGTTATCTGATTGCAGTATATTTCTGCAGCTAAGACTTTTTCAGCTTGAAGCAGAAAAAAATAACAGTTAAACACCCATATTCTAGGTATATGAAGCTGGGATAATTGTTGCCATTTAATAAGTAACTAGTGTTAACATTTACCTTCTGCATTGATAGTATTATTATCCTCTTTACAGTGCTTACTCTCTGAACAATTTATTTCAGAAAGATACTTTGATGTAACCTCTTATTTCACCTCTTTCAGGAGAGTATGCACATATTGAAAGACCACTAGAAACTGATGTTTTCTGTTTATCCTAGTTTAGCTGAAAGGCAGGCAACTATGACTAATGCTCACAGGTTGACCTCAGCATTGTCTTTATTATTAGAAGATAGAATCTTTAAAACATAAAAGAGACTAGAAATAGGGAAAAGAGATGAGTACATTTCCACCTTTGCTGCTCAAGATCTTCTGAATTTCTTGTTCATAAAGCAGAAAAAACTGACCACAAAAAAAGCAACCAGGTGTGAACAAGGCTCACTTAATGTGGCACCATTATCTGTGATATCACTCTGCTATGGAGTTTGAGTCTTCTAGAAACTTCCAGCTTTATTTGATTTATAATGAAAGAATTACAATGAAAGTAGGAAAGATTGAAGACTGATACTATGTTGTCAGTATTTGTCGTGGTTTAAACCCAGGCATGCAACTCATTCACTCACTCAACCCCCCTTTCTTGCCCTCCCCCTGCTCCCGGAGGGATGGGGAGGAGAATCAAAAGAATGCAACTCTCATGGGTTGAGATAAGAGCAGTTTAGTAATTAAGGTATAACACAGATCACTACTGCTACCACCAATAATAATAATAGTATACGTAGTATATAGAGTATATATACTATAAATACTAAATAATGGTACATTTAGTATATATTTGGCTCAATTCCACCTCAGGCTGAGCAAAGACTTAAAATTTGGAATCAATTCTTGCTCCAGAAAGAAAAGGGAAGAAGGAAGGTACAATAAAAAGAAACAAAAAAACCCTGAAAAACAAAAAAAGGCAAACAAACAAAAAAAAAAA